>PVIC010036153.1:0-18702 GCA_004025085.1 Thryonomys swinderianus
GGGGTTTTTGTACTTCCTATTAGCAATATGTAGGGGCAAACATTTGCCTTCAGCAGTTAATCTGTACATTTTCTCTATCTAAATAGTAGATAGAGATGTTCTGGTTCTGGTTTCACACACATATACAGATACACACACATATTCACACATATTTTAATTACATATAAGATAGATGATAGATATAGGATTGTAATTGGGATATGTACACTACTTTGTCTCTGCTCACATGTACATTTCTGGAGTCACACTACTCCTCTTTTGTAATGTACTAGTCTTACCAGCACATCTTAGATTCCCAAACCCAGACATTCTCCTATCTCTTATTGCTCTGGAATGCACAGTCCAGATCTGGGTGAATATGTGATGACTGTATTTTTTTATTTGGCCCCTTCTTTGGCCATCATCAGTCTGATGTTTCCAGGTGTACTGGTTTAAAATAGATGACTTAAAATGTATCCTCTTACAGTTGTGGAGGGATGAGTTATAAATTAGTTTCACTGCACTAACAAAGCATGTGGAGGCTTCTGCAGGCTCAGGGGAAAAAGTGCTTCCTTGCTTTCCCACTTCCAGGTGCCACCTGCAACACTGACCTCATACTGCCCCTGCCATCTTCAAAGCAGGAAGTCTACTATCTTACATCCACAAGCACATGGCCTTCTTTCTGTCTTCTGTGATTAAGTCCCTCTCTGCCTCCCTCCTGTGAGGATACTTGTGAATACATTTAAGGCCATCCTGGATAATCCAAGACAATTTTTCTATTACAAGATCTTTAACTTAATCTCATCTATAAAGTTTCTTCCATTATATAAGGTAACATTCATAATCCCTATGATAGGCTGAAAACATCTTTTTAGGGTCAATATTTAACCTACCCACACTAGCATGATTTATGCTGCTGTACTGGCTGATAAAAACTGATGTCTATTCTGACCTGTTGAAGTCTATGGTTTTAGTTTATATTTTAACGATGACTGTAGTTTCACTCTGACAAGTTCTGAAATATTTTTAACATAATCTCTGTTATTATTCATCTTTATTATGGATCCGAGTGAATATAAATCTGTAGGAGACTGAAATAGAAAGCTAAGGAGGTGAAAATGTGTGACACTGTTTTGGGCCCGCTCTATAGAAAGTAAGGGTGAATCAAGAGAAAGGAAAACTGTTTCTAAACCAACCAGAAACATTCAAAATCTGAAACATCGGAAACAACTAAGAGAAAAGCCACAAGAACAAGCAAAGTTTGTCAAGCTACTGAGCAGGTAATAAGCAACTTGGTAGAAAGCTTTCTAGGTTTCAGTTTGACCTGAATCCTAGATAGAGAGCCACCTACACAACAATCAAAAAGGGCTCATTTCTGTGCAGAATCCAGGCTAGCCTGGAAGTTAGACTCCAGATGGTTCTGAACGGAATAACTCAGAACTGAGCAGGAAAATGTAGAGCATTTATTTTCCACACAGGTCTCCGCACCTGTGCTGTGAGCCTGTGACTTGCCTCCCTTCTTCCACAGCCATGTACCCCAGAGGGTGACCACAGTATCACTCCACTATACAGAACAATTGATAATGGGATTTGGGCCTCTTTCCATAACAATCTCTGAAGCACTGTTTTACAATCAGCATTTTATTTTATTTTATTTTATTTTTTGAGACAGGGTCTTGCTTTGCTCACTATGGTGCCCAGGCAAGCCTCAAACTCAGCAATCCTCCTGTCTCTGCCTCCCGAGCGCTGGGATTACAAGTGTGAGCCACCACACCCGGCACTGTGGTATGTGGTATTGATTGTTGGTGGGCGTGAGTCTCCACGCCCAACATTGTATGTGGTTACGGGGGATCAAACTCAGGACCTTGCGCTTGCAAGGCAGGCGCAGGAACCACTGAGCTAATCCTCTGGCCCACAATCAGCATTTTAATAAGAATACTCGGTTCTCACTGAATTCTGATGCAGCAGCACTGTGACTGCATTTGAGATTCAAACAATTTCATCTATTTTAAGATACTGTACAGATTTTTTGAGTAATCTATGACCAACCTTAGTGAAGAAATATGTTTCTATTTCCTCGGCCAACTGTGACTGATTGGTAATGGCTGCCTGCATCATAGTGTTGAGATAAATAATGAGACCATGCCCTTGGTTAGATAGGATGAGAACTGTGATTAATTAGTAATGTCTGCCATGGCCACAAGTTGGATATGGTGGGTTGGTGGTGAATGGGTACCTCCAGTCTGTCATTTTCTTTTAGAAAGACCTAGCTATACTTTCTTATTTTATGGTAAAGTACAGTGTTCATATAAATGACTAGATAGAAACATACATACACACACATACACACATATATGTGTGTATTTAAATATATATTTTAAAGAATAAAAATAAAACACCTCCTTTAAAAATTTCTCTAGATAGTAGATTACAAACTCCTGGATAACACGTTGAATTGTCTCACAATTTTCTTAATGTCTAATTTAAATAAATTCCTTTTTGGCACAATTTAAGTTCAGTCCCCTTCATTCTATCCTCAGAGAAAAACAGAACAGCTGCTCCTTCTCTCTTACTCCATATGCCTCCCTATTTTTAAGAATTCAGTTCTCCAGAAAAAAAATTAATGAGACTCTTCTATTTTAATGAGTTACTTTTTGGTGGATTGGCATTTTTTTCCTCCTCGAGATCAAAATGCTTGGTTATAGAGACAAATTAGAAGAGAACATTGAGGATAGAGAGAATTTAGATGATATCCAACTATCTTTTCACAGAGGGCAAGAGGCCCAGAGGATGGAGAGCCTGGCTCGCCCACATGGCAGACCCAGACTGGAAACTCAACTGTGCAATCTCTTTACACAGTTACTTGTACTGCACCGTTATATTTTAATACCAAGCATGTATTTTTTTTTTTTGAGACAGGGTCTCGCTTTGTAGTTCAGGCTAGCTCTGAGCTCACTATGTAGTCCAGGCAAGCCTCGAACTCAGCAATCCTCCTGTCTCTGCCTCCCGAGTGCTGGGATTACAGGCGTGAGCCACCACGCCGGGCACTGTGGTATGTGGTGTTGATTCCTGGTTGGCGTGAGTCTCCATGTCCGGCATTATGTGGTTACCAGGGATTGAACTCAGGACCTTGCACATGTGAGGCAGGCGCCGGAACCACTCAGCTAACCCTCTGGCCCACACCAAGCATGTTTTAAGTGAGAGCATAAGCCCAGAGACCAAATGTGTTGGATTCATTTTCAATACACATCAGTGGCTTTCTATTTCAAGCTCCTGAGAGTTTTTGTTAGAGGGCTTCAAAGTCATGCTTGAGGCAGCTAGAAAAACTGGGGGTCACTCAGTCCCCTGGAGCAGCACTAAGCAAGGAGGAGAGGGAACGGGTAGGTAAGTACCTGATTTCTCACTATCTTGTGACAGTATCTTCATGGATATGATTCAATTAAGGTGGGGCCATACTGACTTAGGGTGGGCCCTAAACCCAGACATGCATATGTATTCACAGACATGTGTGCATGTGTGTGTACATATCTAAATATATATGCTAACACTCAGTAAGTCATATATTTTATATAGGCCTATTTATTGTATGTAAAGTATGCCTCAATGAAACTGCTTTTAAAAGTTTAAGAATTTAAGAATGCATTCTCCCTTCCTTCCTTCCCTTCCTTCCTTCCTTCCTTCCTTCCTTCCTTCCTTCCTTCCTTCCTTCCTTCCTTCCTTCCTTCCTTCCTTCCTTCCTCCATTCCTTTCCTTTTTTTGGGTGCTCAAATCAAACCTTGGACATGGTGGTCAGGTACACTGAGCTCCCCTATCCCAGTCCCAAGAAGGCATTCCCTTTGATCCATTAATACTGATTCCAGGAACTTATCACATAAAAATACTTACATAATTATACAAAGATGAGATTGCAAGATAGCTTGTAGTTGTGCAAGTACTAAAAATGTTGAAACACTCAAACACTCAAGAGGGCAGTACATGAACAACCAGCAGCTTAAGAGCTGCTAGAGCTGCTGTTAGATTCTGTGGTCCTCTCTCTGCAGGCCGTGCATACTGCCTGAGGCAGTGCATGTATAGCTGTGGAAGGAGAATAAGAAAAATTAGGATATATTCAGGGGGATGTAATTAATTTTCAGGACTAGATAATTCCTCCTAGAGTGGAGCTGCTTATTTATATCAGAGCCAGAGTTCATTTGGTGTCATTAAGGCTGTATGATACGACTGAAGATCTTGCAGGGAGCCACTGTTCTTGAGTGAGGCTAGGCCATCCCCGGAAGGGTTCATCAGTGTGGGGGAGTGCAGATGAACTCTCCCACTGTAAAGGAGTTGAAGACGAGCCAGAAGTTCCTTCACAAACACGGCTTTCTCAGTGCCCAAGTCCCTTGAGGCAACCCCAGGAAATAGTTCAGTATCCACAAGATAACATAACCACAGTGCTCTAGGACATGAGGCCTCATGGAGACAAAGCGGCAAGGGCTGGTGGAAAGGGAGCCCTTCTTGCTGGGGCCATGGACAAGCTGATGATTCTTGCTGAGGTGCAGAAGTTGTTCAGGTAGAGCCAAAAAGAGGAGAGCATATGAGCACAGGAGCTTGGCACACTTGGCTACGGTCTGGGTTCTCGTAATCTCCAATGGGCCTCCTTCAGTGGGCAGAGCAAAAGCACCAAGAAGGTGCCCAAGGTGTAAGCCAGGCAAATGAGGTCGCATGAGATTTGGGGCTGGGCTGCAAGGAAGAGAACTCTAGGACTTAGATGGGTCGAACATTTAATGGCTGGTGATATAGATGATAGATAGATAGATAGATAGATAGATAGATAGATAGATAGATAGATAGATAGATATCTAGATAGATATATAGATATAGATATATAAATAGATATATAGATATAGATATAGATATATAAATAGATATATAGATATAGATATATAAATAGATAGAGAGAGAGAGAGAGAGAGAGAGAGAGAGAGACCCAGAGAAGCACTAGAAGTAAAGCCACGAGGCAAAACAGGCAGAAACTGGAGTAATACAGCTGGCAGCCAAGGATGGCTGGTGAAAGAGGAGAGAAAGGATTCTTTCCTGTATCCTCCAAGAGAGCAAGGCCTGAATGGCACCTTGATAGCTGTGAAAGAATAAATTTCTCTACTGTAGTTTTAAACGACCCAGGTTGCAGCATTTATTAAGACAGCCCAAAGAAACTAACACAAAATCCCAACCCCAATAATGCTAAGACATAATAAAAACCATAGAATTTGTGAGTAGAAAGAATAGACAACATTGTTTTAAAGGCAACTAGTGGTGAACATAATTTTAAGTGCCTAAATTTAGAGGTTAAGTAGGAATTTGTGTCACCTTAGGTGCCTTTTTACTGTCAAATCAACAGGTAGAGCTTTGGACCTCCTTTCCATCACCACAGGTGTGACCTTGGCGTCATCACTGACCTTCTCTCGGGACCATTTTTCTCATTTTCAAACGTAGAATATTAATTGTTCTTACCTATAGAGCTACCTAGAGAATTGAAAAACCCTGAGCTTTCAAGGCATTATGTACAGTCTGGGCCCTTAGAAGTGCTCCTAAGCCGTAGCTGTGGTTACTGTTGTGAAGGTGGGATGTGGTGTATGTTCTTAAATAGAATGCTTCCGTTGGCACAGGGAAAACTAACCTTTATCGGATCCATGATTTGCTTGGCAAACACAATCTTTCCAGAATTCATGAGTTGCCAAGACTGCTGTATTAGCGTCAGGTGGAGGAGGTTCAGTCCCTCCTCAGCATCATCTGCCCATATCTAGATGCTCCCAGAGAAACAGATGCCCTCTGCTTTTCTGCTAAGAATGTCAATATCAAGGTATTCCCAAGTAATGATCATTCCCAGGTGAATCAGTAGACCAGCGAGCAGAGTGGGAGCTCTGGCTCGTTCCTGAGAGCGCTTCAGCTCACACTTTTGGAGACACAGATTAGCAGGCTAAGGCTGCTCTGCATCTCCTGGCAAGGCTTACCTTTTATTCAGAGGAGAAGCAACAGGAATACTTCTGCTTGCTGAGGATTTTGAATGCTCAGTATTTAGAGCATCACGCCAGACTTCTTCCTCTCAACAATCAGAATTGGAAAGGAAATGGCTTTGTACTCATTTAGCCTCTTATACTTCGATGTTGTGAATATTGTATCTTCTTTCTCCACTGGGATATAATTCTCTATTGCCTTTTTTCATGTTGAATTTCTTAAACTTTTTAAAATAATGCTTTCCCTGAAGGGATTACCTCTTGGAGGAATCCAGCGCTTGTCCCTTCTCTACTTGGGTGGCTGACTCAAAATGGCCACCAGTCTGCTGGGACAATGTGAGCTTGGCTCACACCTTCCAGGCTACAGTTACACTTTCTCAGGATTTACATTTCTGCCTCATCTGTATGTAATTTAAGAGCTGCTTAAGCTCAGAGGAGTATAAACAGGCTCCCACCTGCGAAACTGGCCTCCAGGAATGATTCAAGATGGAGCTAGCTCCTTCTCTGACTGATCAAAATACAAATATTAGAACCTTCTCTCTTCTTTTCTTCTTAGTTCAAAATTCAGTAATTTACTCGACAGGCACCGTGGGACCCACCACCCACTTCTAATTAATGCTACCGCTTCATCTTAATAACTGCAAACATTGCACATATAACTCAATACACCCTTATTATTCCTCCTTCCATCCTTAGAGGGAAACACTATAATTTACTCTTTTTGCAGAGATAACTTTTTATTTTTGCTTCATTTGCAGGGGAAATGGAATTATATTCATTTCCTATCTCCTTTCTGCCTTTGTTTTTAGATGCTTGGATCGTAAACTCGGAATGGAAGGAAACAAATATCTGAGATGTGGCTTTTGTTTATATTGTCAGTGGCCTAAGTTTGAAGGGAAAAAACTTAGCATGGTCTTGGTTTCTTTGACAGGTCCATGGAGTTCTAGAACATTATCTATTTTGCTCAAGTCCAAAAACTTAAATTTACAATTCTACATTAGCTTCTCAAACAAGAATGTAATCTATCCCAGTGCATGAGAATTTTTTCCATGTAAAATTTTTGCTCCTCATTGATACCCAAAGGACACAAGTAAACAGCAAAGCATCACCTTTGGGGGAAATGACACACCAATCGAGATGAAAACATGTTAAAAAGACAAAAATAGGCAGATTAAAATCAATCTTGAAACCTGCTGCGAAGAAATCTGAGTGTCAAAGGTAGAACGATAAGAATGAGTTGAGTTGAAATCAGGATGTGAGAAGAAATCAGAGTAAAAAGGCAGCAACAGCAGATGCAAAATAGTAAAGAATTGTGAAAATTATCTTGTAAGTTTAGTTTCATTTTTCTAAGAACCTTGCTTTAAATAATTCACAGAGCACTCTGCACAGTGGCATTTTAGTTTGTAGACCACTTAATAAATATTCATTTTAATGCCATAAAATGTAATTAAAAATTAAAATGCTATTGTTCTTAAGAAACTCTCACTTCTTAATATTATTTGGTAAATTGCTTCACAGTCTTGGACACAGACTTCAGTGTGACAGGGCAGATCTTTCAACATCGCTGAACAGTGCAGAATTGCAGGGCAGAGCCACAAAATGAACAAAGTTCTATCCACAGTGCATGGGTTTCATTTACACTTTAAAAACTCAGACAATTTTCCAAATATAAGCTTATACTGTAATTCTATTTCCTATTAGTAGCTGCTTTTCCTGTGACTAAGCAGAGTTTTGTGTGTAACTGTGTTTGGTTTACATTTCCAAATTGTTTATAAAATAAATTCCAGTTAACTCGATCTTCTTTTTATTACTTCCTCTTATGAACCGTGAGGAGCATTCCTTGGAAAAGTATTTTCCATGTACAGATCTGCAAACTCTACGTCCAGAGTGATAAACTAAAATGAATTAAGATGTGCAAACTTCTTGTGAAAAGTGTAATCATTATGTATCACAGATGTGTACTAATGAAAAAATACATAAAGAAAAGCCCAGCCTGAACCACATAATGGGGCCCTGTCTTAGAAACAAAAACAAAAATAAAAAAACTAGAAATCCTCATAATAAATACTGTATAGGTACTATTGACTACACTTTATTTTAATTTATATATAAAATTTTTCATAAAATTTGGCTCATGGTGCATTCATAGTTTTGTTTTCTGCTTGTTTCATCCTTCATTACACCATAATCATTACTTATAGCACTAGATTTTATTCATCTTTGTGGTGTTTTGTTGTTCTTTGTTTTGGAATAGGGCTAATACTGCTGAGGTATATCCTCAGACCTCTAAAAATTATTTGAAATCATAATTTTCAATAATTACATAATATCTTATTGTACAAACTTGTAATTAATTTAAACATGACTGTATCATTGGGCATTTAGGTTGCTTTTAGTTCCTTTAATATATAAGGCCAATTCTTTATATAAATATATTTGTAACATATAATCCTAAGAATTGAGGGTCAAAAACTATAAAGATTTTAAAGCCTCTTAACAAGTAGACCAAACTCAATTCTATAAAGATATACTAATGTAAATAAAGTGGTGTTTCCATACCACACATTGCATTGCCTTCATTTCCAAGCAGAGGAGGGTCCAGTGTTTAAGGATAAGGGAGGGAACCCAGCAATCCTCATTAACCCCTCTTCTGTTTCTCAGTTCTCTAACCACCAGGTATGTGCTATGGCTGGCTTATTCCTGTCTGTGAGGAATTTTGTGAGACAATTGTCAAATATAGTTATTAATTAAAAGATGTAAATCTATCATTAAAATTTAAAAACAAAGTGACAAACACTTCAAACTCAATACAATGTATTCAAGATACAATGTAATCTTACTGTTTTGCTATTTTTAAGTTGCAACAGTAACTTAATTATGTAATTCTAAAGCCATGAAAGGATATTTGAGACATAAAAAAGGAAGAAACGTCTAAAGTTTTACCATATGATTTACAACAAAATGATGATCAGAGGTCTAACAAACTATTAAAAGTGCCAAGCAAACAGTCTAATTTGTTTCTGTGTATTTGCCATTACTCTTTCCCAGCATGCTTTGCTGTTCCAGAGTCTTTTGTCCTCTCCACTTAACACTCTTTTCACAAGGGTGGGAGTAAAACAATGGGTAAATAGGCAAATAAGTACCAGCACACAATGAACACAGAGATCAGAGGAACAATTTCATATTTTAGTAATACCAACCAGATTAATAATTTCCTAGAATGCCTTTCTTGTAGATTTTGAAAGCAAATCCACTAAAAATTCCATCTTATCAACCAAAATCATGTTCTTCAGCCATTAAAGAATTAAATAATTGTGTTATTATGCTATTATTTTTATTAGTATATGTTTCCAGTGCATACTGGTTACATTGCACATGTGGAGTCAGTATATGTACAGTTTAATTCTTTTCTTCATTCCCTTTCTCTCTCCTCTCTCTCCCCTCTCTAGATCCCCTTCCCTATGAGAATGATCATCACTCTACTTCTCACCAGCTGTCTTCCTTGATTTATCATTTGGGTTTCTCACATAAGAGAAAGCATGTGAGATTTTTACCTGCATCAGATTTCTTCAGGGGGAACAACAGTGGATGCTCAGCTTCCCACAATGCCACCCACAGCAGTCACTTAACATCAGCTTAGTAGAAGTATTTACACTGAAGGGATTTACCTGCAGAACATGCTAGAACATGGAGATAGGTTTGTTATTTTGATTGTCCCAAATAACAAAAGTGGTAAATAAAACATTAATTTGTGGGTTAAATTTAAAAATGTTTCACATCTGCAGCAGTTCTATGGTGAGTGGTTTTAAAAATGAGAAAATAGCCAGGCGTGGTGGCTCATGCCTATAATCCCAGCACTCAGGAGGCAGAGACAGGAGGATTGCTGAGTTCGAGGCTTGTCTGGGCTACATAGTGACCTCAGGGCCAGCCTAGACTACAAAGTGAGACCCTGTCTCAAAAAAAAAAGAAAAGAAAAGAAAATAGTGCAGCAGTATTAAAAACCATTGCCTGGTTCAGCAGACAAGTTACACATATTATGATGAGTGAATGAAGTTCCAATATTCATCTGCATTGTTTCACTTTCACCTTATGAGCTAAAGTCCATGAAAATAACTCAGGGCCCTACATTATTTTGTCATTTGTGTCAGGACTATACTCATCTTTCAAAGTTGAAAGCAACTTCTCTGCTGAATTGAATAGTAATCAAATATTTATTCATAGTCTGATTTTTTTACACTATTGTTGAATTATTACTAGATTTTGAAGAAATTCCAAGTCACAATGATATGGAGGTATAAACTGTAAACCAAGGTAATTAGTTTAACCCCTTCTTTCCCCCAGGGCTTAGGTGTAGCTCAATGGTAGTAGAGTTTTTGCCTGGTGCAGACAAAGCCCTTGGTTCAACTCCTAGCACTGCAAAAGTAGAAAACAAAATTTTTTTTCTAACATTATCATAAAAAAATTCACAGAAAATTCCACATTAACCCTCTTGTGAATATTACTAATTTAACATGAAATTATTTTTCAGATTTTTGTCTCTAAAATGAAAAATAAAGTGGTCTCATAGTGAAGTTGAGAGAGATTTCAATTTAATGAACATGTTTGTTCAAGGATTAGAGATAATTTAATAGTACACCATTTATTAGATTCAAAGGCAATAACCTTATTGGAAAAATAGGAAACCATTTGAGTTGCGACTGCTTATCACATGATCATTAACTTACACCACAGGCTGAGTATGGATGTATGAATTCAGTGAAATAGCAAAGCTTTCTGTGAGAATCCATAGTCTCTATCAAAGTATAATAGAGTATTATATATGTTTCTGTTATTTAAAATTGTTTGCTACAACCCATTATATCAGTAAAATCTATGACAAAAAAATTTATAATGTTCCCAGAGAGCTGGCGGGTGAATGTTTATAGTACATACACATACACATCCCTCTACACTGACTGTCCCGTATGATTGAGTTTCTACTTCCTCTATTCTATTTTGATCATATCTAATATTCCCTTGCCTACCTCTGGCCTGTACTTCAAGTTAATGTTAGAACATCTAGCAGAAGGCCAGGGGCAAGTGTTGGCTCTGCATGGCATCCCTCTGCTGTTGGCCTGGAGCCCAGTGTTCCTTAGGGTTCTGGCTAATATTCTATCAAGGTACAGAGCTCTTTCAAAACTCAGCCATTGCTCCAAGTAGTGGGCTACATAATCCTCACCTAAACTTGATAATTGTTATACAAATATCATATCGCAATTTTTTTTTTCCAGAAGGAGCAGCCAACTGTATATTATCTTGGCTTGGGATTGCTTATTTTGCTGCTTTCACCTGTTGTTTTGAGAATGCCAAGTTCTAAACGACTTAAAATGAATTTGCTTTATATTCATGTTTGTAGGATTCAGCAGAATGTACTTAGTCTTTATGTGCAAAAGCGTACTAATGAGAAGTATAAATAAGAGCCTCTCCCCCTCACTGGGCCAACATGGCCTTGTCAGCTTGTTCTCCCAGTGAAGCCGCCTGGGTGTTGGTAAGAGATAATGTCTCTGCTGATCACAATTGAGAAACCCAAAAGAAATGAGGAAGGCAGGTAGGAACAGTCAGAGTTGTTATTTTAACTGTCTATTCCTCTACTTTAAATTTAACAGAGATCATTGCCTTAGACAGCTCCAAGCTGTTTATTTTATTGTTTCTACATAGATTTATTTCTACCAATATGCATCTTCTTGCTAGCCCAGAGAACTGACTGTGTTGGTGTTTTCAGAATTACTTTATAACCCTCCAAGGACACTCAGCAGTCTCCTTTGCACAGGTATTACAGAATTAGCTGAGATTTTGCACCAGGCAGATGTTGTCTGGAGCACGAACAAAATGCTAATGCTACAAGACAAACATAAAGTTTGAACAAAAACAACAAACTCATCATTTCCCCATATAAACAGCACAGGGGAAAAAGGCAGACTCCATCCAGCACTGGGTAATAATTTTTTATATGAAATACCTCATGAACTCAGAATTGTTTAATTGTTTACAATGGTGTTTATGAACCATCCTGGAGCTCAGCCTGTGAACAAAATTTACATAGAGTTATCTTTCCTAAGTTCATGTTGTGTGGCCATACAAAAAAATACATGAGGTTGGGTCATTTTATGAGGAAAATATTTAGTTCACAGTTCTTGAATTTTGAGAGCATGATACTGGCATTGGCTCAGCTCTTGTGGTCACTGGCAAGAGCTCCTTAAGAGGGGAGAGCTGGTATCACCAAAAAGACATGAGGAGGTCAGGTTTGCTCTTTTATAACCACATTCCCATAAGAAATTAGCTCATGGTCCCACTTCAGCCTCTCTTAGGCACTACCCTCACTACTCCACAGTGAGAAACAAGCTTCCAGTGCACAAACCTGTGCAAGATGCTCTCGAATAAGACCCAAATCCTAGCATATCTGACAGCTACAAATTAAACAACCCCTCTTTCTCCTTCCATCTAAAATTTTACAGAGAACTTGAAAGACTGGAGGGAAGATGAAGTGTTGGCAATTTTTATCTGATCTTGAAGGGGCAGTTCAAGCCTGGCTGGGTCGTGTGCCACATGTACATCTCACAGCACACTATGAGAGCTCATAAGGAAGACAGAGATTGAGCACACTCTCTCCCAGGCATAGAGACTTATCTTTAGCTGGCAGGATGACTCCTGCTCCCCCTTGGTCATGACTCCTGTCCTCCTTCAAGAGCTAACCATATTAGATAAAACATACTATCTAACCCATCAGAGCTAACCATATAGGATCAGCCAGTCACCACATTGTCTATGTACACTTGTAGTCACACCCTCTGTTTCCTACATAAGTGTACGTAACTCAATAAAAGCAGAAATGCTCTCTGAAACCTCCCCCTCCCAATCGGAGCCTCCAAACCCTGCTCCGCGGTGACTGCCACAGATGACTACATGATCTTAGGGAATTGAAGTGATGTAACCTCAAAATGCACAATAAACTGTAAATATAAATAGGAGAAGAGAATTTCAAAAAAGGGATTTCTTACAAAATTTTCATTAAGAAAATTAGCTTGGCTGTAAATATTATCTACTGAATCCTTTATGTAAGTTCTTGTTATTCACACAAAGAGTCACACATTCCTATTTAGAAGCTAAAAAGAGAAAAGAGCATATGGGCAACACAAGGCACGTATGTACCCATGCAGGATTATCAGCAAGCACATTCCCAGCAAACACAATGTCCTGCTAGCAGTTTCAAAGCCATAAAATAATGGGCACCCTCAAGGCCAGGAAGCTGCAAGCGGACCCTGCACCTGCCCAGGTCTGCATGTTGGAGTCACAGCTTTGTCTCCAACTCTCCTCTTATCCCTCAAGCTCAACTACACTAGCAAAGGTAGCAATAACCCCAAGAACAATTGTACTTGTTAAACTGGTTAAACAGCTGCTGTGCATTGATCAGTGCTCCTAAGGGAGATACTGTTAGTGGGGGAAATTAATAAACCAATTGGTGAATGAACCTACTAATGGATTGCTTAAATATCAAATTTTTCTGTTCTTTATTTCTTACCATGTACAAACATCATGAAAGGGCTGTGAGAGTGTTTACATGTGCATGTGCACACACACACACGTGCGCGTGCGCACACACACACACACAAGAGTTGAGCCTGGACTAGGGAAACTGGGCTTTCGGTTACTTCTCTGCCAGTTACTGTCTGATTTAAGTTACTCCATACACATCACACTTCCACTCCTTCTTTTAGAAGATGAGAGGGGAAGGTTAGATGATCCCTCAGGACTATTCCAGCTTTAAGGATTGAGTGATCAGGACTGTTTTTCACACATGTCAGAGAATCCCTGTAGGAAGAATTAAAATTAGCCCAACCATGCAGAAAGTCTTTATAGGAGGACTGAAAATGCTTGTTCTGGACCTGAACTTACCTCCCAATGAATTGTCCCATACTTGCCAGTGCCCAGTACCTGGGAGTCTCCCTCGGTATTTTCTTACACCTCCCTGCTCCTCAGAGTATCTTCATTCCCTTGTCCAATGTTCCTTCAGCTGAAGTAGCTACAACCCTCCGCAGGTAGCTGCAGATTTTCCTAGGAGAGCTTCTTAGTTGGAGATTTAAGAGACTCTGAAACACAACATTTTCTGGCTAGAATTCCCCAATCAGGGAGCCCGTGCACCTCCCAGAGGTTTCTCTGTAATTCTGGTGAATGCCAAGAGGAACCTCAGCAGCATGGAAACCCACCCACTTCCCTATTGAAGTACAGAACAAACAAAATCCACCAGAGCTCCTGTTATCTCTTGCTGTTTGAAGAACGATTCACAATGTAGGGATTCGAACAGCACCCACCTTATGAACTTTGGAATTATTTGGCTCAGGAATCAGGCAGGCTGTGACTAGGTAATGTTCCATTCCACAAGTCATTCATGCAGGTCACTTAGTAACTGCTGGATGGGGTGATGCCCTCCTGTGATTTGGGCCTTGCTGGGGACAGCTGAAAGGCTGAGACCTTCCTTAGTTACTCAATACAGTTATCCAATACTTGTTGGAAGTGGAGGCTCTCCTGAGTGGCTGAACCTCTTACTCAGCTACTCAGGACTCCCACAGAGAAGGTTCCAAGGACCCAGGTAGAGAGCAAGCCTTCTGTGATCTGGGCTCAGAGAATTCAGAATGGCACTCCTGCTGCGTTCTTTTGGTGAAGAAAGTCAGTAAGCCCAGACCAGATTCAAAGGATGATGAATTTGATTCTGCTTGTCAGTGGGAAGAGAAGCAAAGAATTGCAGCCATCTTTACCGCATCCATCTTACCCCTACAAAAAAACTGCCCTTAGCAAGTTGAGTGAGCTTTTAGCTACATTACAAGATTGACTGACTGCCTGGCTGCCATCAGAATTTATGTACCTAATCAAGAGCTCGAGACTTTCATTTCCATGTCTATACATTTATCTCAAATGTTAGGGGTTTAATTCTAGTTCAGTCTGTGATGTAGTTCTCTTTGCTACTTGATCCAGCCTCTTTCTCCTTCTTTCACTTATGTTAATAATTAATATTATGGTCTTTGACTTAGTCTATTTGGGCTGCATAACAAAAATAGTATACCATAGAGCTACAGCTTGAATGTAACCCCAAAGTTCATGTATTGGAAACCTAATAAATACCCCACTGAGCAGTGTTGGGAAGTGGACCCAATAAAAGGCAAATGGGTCCATGTCATTATCAGGGACAAGGCTAGATCTTTTGAAGAATGAATATGTTGAAAATTGAGTTTGCCCTGTCTTCCTCTGGCTTGTGTTGCATCCTCTCCTTCTGTCATGTGATAGTACACCAAAAGGCCCTCAGCCTTGGACCTCTCAGCCTCAAGACCTGTCAAATTCATTTTCTTTACGAATTACCTATTATCTCTATTATTCTACTGTTACAACACAAAACAGACTAAAATAAATGGGTGGCTTTAAACATTAAGTGTTTACTCTGTACATTTCTCAAAGGTAGAAAGTTCAGGATCAAGGTGTGGGTGGGTCCAGTTCCTACTGAGAAGTTGCTCTGGCCTTACGTGGCTCAGAGAGATAACCTTTTAAGGTCCCTCAAAGGGTACTCATTCTGTCCTGAAGGCAGTGCCCCCACAGCTCATTTACCTGCAAAGGCCCCACCTCCTAACATTGTCACACTGGGGATTTAGCTTCGACATATGAAGTGAGGGACACAAATATTCAGTCTATAGCCATGTTCTTTCTCACCACAAAGTAATATATGCTCATTATAGAAAATGAAAAATAAAATATAAGGAAGGAAATGACTCATATACTACCAAAATCTGCAGATAACCAAGAGCAACATGTCCCTCCATCTTTCTTCTACATCTTTCTTCTACATACTTAGATTTGTAGTTTACATGCATATTTAATTCACGTCTTGCTTCTTAAATAAACAAATCATGGCTGCTTTCTTAAGTGATCAAATACCTCTGGCAAACATTACTGTTTAATACCCACATATGCTTCTGTTACAATAAAGGCCATAACTTATTTATCAATTTCTGAATTACAGTGCATTTAGGATGTTTTCAAGTTTTGCCTTGGTAAACAACACTCTGAGTATCTTCACATATCAAGTTTTGTCCACATTCTGTATCATCTCTTTAAGGAAGATTGTAATAACTGGAATTCCTGGGACAAATCTCTCCTTGAAATTCCTCCTTCCTATGAGTCACTTTTGCCCCTAGCATCTCATTATCTCTTAGATAATTGGTTCTTATCATGAACTTTCATCTCTTCTCATATTGCTGGTTATTAAAGTTATGAGACCAGGTAACATGGGCTGGAGGAGTTTAAAATTCTGGAAAAGAGAATAAAAAGATTGTTTTTAAGTGGCAAAAATGTATTTCTACTAAATCCAAAGAAGTAGACATAAAAATGAATAAGAACTCTCTAAAACTTTAATAAAATGTCTGATGGTGAGCACCATTGTCTAATTTTAGCACCATATATAAGAAGTAAGTTTAATAAATGTATTACAATATTCACAGATCAGACAAAGATAGAAAATGTTTAAGAATTTACCTAATGTAGTTGGAGCAAAATGCCCTGTTCCACAAAGAGGAGAAGAAATATGGTCAAGGTGATAACTCTCTGCAGGTATAAATTGGAGTTTAAAGACCATTCCAATTAAAATTCTAATAGCCTACTTTACTGAATATCATACAATAAACTTAAAATTCATTCTCAGAAATCCAGGGGATCCTGATGTAAAGAGCAGTGACAGACACCTAGCTTTACCTGAAAATGGGTTTTATGCTAACACTAAAGTAGGCAATTTGGGATTTACTCTAAAATATAAGCAGAGACCAACAGACCGAGACAGAAGTATGACAGATATTAATACACACACAAAAAGTTTCAGTGTGTAAGACATCAGGCAACACAGTGGACAGATAATGGAATCATTGTGGAGATCCTAAAAGTGATACCCCAGTGACTATCATCAGTAAAAGAATTAATTTGCACCCACATTTCTCATGAGTGATTAATGAATGATGCACATTTTAAAAATTGTAGTGACAAATGAAAATAGAAAGGGATTGCTAAAGAGATTATTGAACATTTTGAAAGTAACAAGTTCTTTTAAAATAAATGATACTTTTAACAAACTCTTGGAAGATTAAGGAAGTCTTTTATATGTCATTTTTAAAGGAGAGACATTTTGTCATTTTTTTTTTTTTTGTCTGGAAAGTTCCGGATATGGCAGGATCTCTGGGTCTGGGGGAGGTAATGTTACTTAGTTTCAGTGGATGAGGTAAAAGCAGAAAAGATAAAATGTGCCTGTTGCCACTGATGAGGGAGAACTCATCCATGTTAGGCAAACTATGTCTAAAACACAGTGGTGACCCGCTGATGGCCCAAGGCTATGAATTCCAACATGAAACCATTTTCCCAGGAAAAGCGAAGAAGGACAGTATTTATTCAAAAGGCAGAGAGCAATCAAGATGTCTGTCTGTAGAGAGGCCTTAGAGGAAAAGGGCGTGACTGTATTTAAAGGTCAAGATGTTTCTCTGTGGTGTCTCCCATGAGCTTTGGGGGATGACTCCAAACCCGAGGGTCAGCTCTGGTGTTGGGGCTGCAGCTGGAGTAAGAGCTGTTCCTCATGAACCAGGACTGACAAAGGAGCCACACATTGGCTGGGTGTCTTCCCACAGAATCTGAGCACGAGGGATGCTGGGAACAAGGCTGGGTCACCTTCAAGATTATTGATCCCAACGATAATCTTGTGCCTACCTAAGGACAAAATATCAATTCTTTTTCCACTTCCTTCATTGCTTGAAAAGGAGGAGTACAGGGGAGAAAATATACCCTGTCTCATTCCATATTCTTAATAGGAAACTTTCAGAATGCAACCTGTGAGAACACGTTTGATGAGACCTTGCTTTCTTCACATATTAGATATTTTCTTAACACTGTGCATATACAACACATTTTTATAAGAAGGTATTTTATTTTAAATAAATGTAGGGAAGCTGACTATATAAGGGTGGTGAAATTATTTGTAAAGGAAGGAATTATTTCCTGAATAAATTTATCTCTAAATCTGGACATTTGTGTTCTATATCAGATTTGTCTGAAGGAAGTGCTCTGTACAGATTTACCTTCTGTTCAAATGAGAGTTCTTCTCTATCTATGCAAACTCTAGAATATTATTTCTATAAAAAGTCACCAAACACATATGTTCTAACAGTCCAATTCAATTACTCCAGCTCCTTTTTGCCTTTTATCCGTAATTGAGAAAATACAGAGATCTATTTCAGTCCATTCAAACTCCTATAACAAAATGTCTTTTATAGAGTAGCTTTCAAATGACATTTATTCCATATAGCTCTAATTGCTGGAAGTCCAAGATCAGTGGTTCTGGTGCCTGCCTCGCAAGCGCAAGGTCCTGGGTTTGGTCCCTGGTAACCACATACAATGCTGGGCATGGTGACTCACACCGACCAACAATCAATACCACATACTACAGTGCTGGGCATGGTGGCTCAGACCTGTAATCCCAGCACTCGGGAGGCAAAGGCAGGAGGATTGCTGAGTTCGAGGCTTGCCTGGGCTACATAGTGAGCTGAGGGCCAGCCTGAACTACAAAGCAAGACCCTGTCTCAAAAAAAAAAGAAAGGAAAGAAAGGAAAGAAAGAAAGAAAGAAAGAAAGAAAGAAAGAAAGAAAGAAAGGAAGGAAGGAAGAAAGGAAGA
>PVIC010036154.1:0-18741 GCA_004025085.1 Thryonomys swinderianus
CATTTCTACTTTTTCTTTGTTTTTAATGCTCTTCTTTGACTGATGACAGGACAATGTTTGTTGCAGGTCTCTTTCTATTATCTGGGGCCCCTTGGAAGCAGCACTTTCCTGGGGGGTCCTCCTTGAATCTGTAATAACCCTTGAGAGTTCTCACTCCTGACACATCATGGTAGGTATTTGAGCAGAGCAATCACATCATATTTGTTACCATAATACAATAAATGCCAATATCAGTATTAAACACAGTAAATAAGAAAAAAAAGGTTTGTTAGATTCTATACTGGATACTTTGAGCTTATGAGTTACCTCTATGTCTGACTCCTCACTGCACAGCTCCGGGATACAGTGTGCTGCTGGGCAGCCTTCAGTCCACTGGAAATGGCCTGCACCCTGCAGCCGGGTCCGCGTGCTGCTCACTCAGTTCGCCGGAAGTAAGGCACGGTGGGCTCGGAGCTGCTGGGTCTGGTCCGTCCGCCGCTCGTTCCCCAGTCCGCTGGAAACATGGCACGGCGGGCCCGGAGCTGCTGGTTCCAGTCCGTCCGCTGCAAGTTCCCCAGTCCGCTGGAATCACGGTACGGCGGGTCTGGAGCTGCTGGGTCCGGTCCGCCCGCCGCAAGTTCCCCAGTCCGGTGGAATCACGACACGGCGGGCCTGGAGCTGCTGGGTCCGGTCTGCCCACCGCAAGTTCCCCAGTCCGCTCACAAATTTATTTTTTCATTAGATAGGGATAATGATAATTGTAGAATTGTACATATTACAAACTGTGAGAAGACCAGTACTGTATAGCAGAATCTCAATAAATGGCTTACTAATAAGCACACACATTTATTCTTATGATTATTAGTTCTTGCATTATTTTTTCCCTCACTTTTTTGTCTTTATAAAGGTTGTTTCTTCTGCTTCAAGTACTTTTCTCTTCATCTTTCCTACCAGACCTAATATACCTTCTTGGGCTTGTTTTCAATGTCATTTTTAGTATTCTTTGCTCCTCAAGGGTGTGGGGAGTAATCTTGCAATTAGTCCCCATCATATCTGTACCTAGCCTGGGTAGAGCTTAGTTGTTACACATTCCCTTGTGTATCTTAGTCTACATTGTGTTGTATCACAGTAAGTACTCAAATATTTGCAGAATTAGTGATAAATGATTGTTGAGAAAGCTGCTTCTAGGAAATTAAGTCCAGCTTTTAAGCATTTTAAAATGATGACATTTATTTGAAGGTTAGGAAAATAACCAACTTTTTTGTACTACTGTACACCTGGTTTAAGAGTGCATATTTACACACACCTACTTATACTACCACCTCCTCATTGTCCACATTGCAGTTTAAAAAGTCCTACATAATTTTCACTTTGTTCTATATTTTAAATATTATCATTGTATAATTAATGTCATTGAGGACCATTGTCATTTAGGACTATTTGTTTAAAAAACCTTAACTTGCCGGGAGTGGTGGCTCACGCCTGTAATCCCAGCACTCAGGAGGCAGAGGCAGGAGGATTGCTGAGTTCAAGGCTTGCCTGGGCTACATAGTGAGCTGAGGGCCGGCCTGAACTACAAAGCAAGACCCTGTCTCAAAAAACAAAAACAAAACAAAACAAAAAAAAACCCTTAACTTATCATCTAGGATTCACATTTTAAATTCTGATTAAAATTCCAGTCCTCATTGATCACTTTGCATGCCTATTGTAATTGATTTCAGGACCTCTGTTCTCTTGATTCAATACATGTTTACAGGGCAAACTACCAGTTAAATACATCATTCATTAGAGTTCTGTAACAAAGGCCTTAGTGTTTGTCTTCAGTTATCTTACATGTGGCTTTGTAAGCCAATCATTCTATACTATTGTTAAAGGAGGTAGAGGGAATAAACTTGGAGTTCCAGCCAAATCTTTTCTTCCTAAATAAACAAGTCAGTGTCCTAAAAGCTAAGTTATTGCTTATAATCACTCATTACATGTCTACTTTTTATCTCATTTTACCACACCTTGAATATTACAGATACAAATGATGCTAAACCAAAAAAAACCCCACATAATCTGTTCCATTTTTTATATTCTAGTCTATTCAGTTCTCTTAGGTGTTCTTCCTAATCTAGTTATCATTGGAGTATTATCTCCAAATTGGAACATATTAGAATGAACCATAATGCATGATTGGCATGTTACATAAATCTTGGTTAGCCCAAGCAAAGAATTAGAAATTTAACCTTCTTTGGATAAATATGAGAAAGTCAGATGTACAGATGATAATCTGTGTTTATATTCTAATTTGATACTATAGCACTACTTTAAGTTATTTCAGATGTTATCTAGTAAATGAGATGAATATAGATAAGTGATATGAAAAACATCCTTTTGGGTAGCTGTAGTTATGGGGCATATTTTTACACTAAAGCAGAATAAATTATAACACATTCCATTCATGTTAAAATGATGGATGGATAATACTAATGTTATGTCAGTGTTGTTAACTTGTCTCAGATTTCAAGACATTGGTGGAATATAATAAAAGAAAAACTCTAGATGGTGTTATGGGATTCATGCTTTTTATTTAATGCTCAGGCCATGACCCTTGGGTTTTGGGCTTGCATATTACTGTAGGAAGGCAGGGATGAGTCTCAGTCAAGGTGTGTATTTACCTTGCGTTTTTAAACAGCATCTTTTGTACTTGTGCTAATTACTGGGTACTTGTGCTAATAGGGTACACTTAGGGAAATACAATGAGTACCGCTGTTTTAATTATTTCTGAACTCCTGCAGGAAGTTTTGAAATTGCAGTCTTCAGCCTTGTGTTAGCCTGTGACAGACTGCCTAAAAGTAGATCATGAAAATAAATTTGGTTGTCACTGCAGTCTGAGCTTCTTTTTTTTTTTTTTTTTGAGACGGTCTTGCTTTGAAGTTCAGGCTGGCCCTGAGCTCACTGTGTAGCCCAGGCAAGCCTCGAACTCAGCAATCCTCCTGTCTCTGCCTCCCAAGTGCTGGGATTACAGGCGTGAGCCACTACGCCCGGCGTGAGCTTCTTTTTAGAAACAATTCCACATTAGAAAAAGAAATGGGAAATATCAGATTTTGAAAAAACGTATGGATTTAGAATAATTCAGTTGTGAAATTATTTATATTGTAACCTCTCACAAATCAAATACACTCAAGAAAAATAGTAAAAGACAAAAGTAAAGAACCTTTGCATCATTCATCAAGTATCTCAGCAAAACTGCATTTTGATCCCTGTTAACTACATGTAACAATACTTGGCGTGATGATTCACACCCACCAGCAGTCAATACCGCCTACCACAGTGCCGGTGTGGTGACTGCTTGTACCTGTAATCCCAGCACTCAGGAGGCAGAGGCAGGAGGATTGCTGAGTTTGAGGCTTGCCTGGGTTACATAGTGAGCTCAGGGCCAGTTTGAACTACAAAGTCAGACCCTGTCTCAAAATCAAACTGTACTTTGATGTAAACATATAGTTGCTTAAATTAATAAATAGCTATTCAGTTATTTAATTTTTAAATGAAGACCTTTAAATTTCATTAATCAGGTAACAGGATTAGATCCAAAAATATTACAGTTTCAAGGCTAATTTGAAATGCTCTTACAGTTTAACCCAAACCCAAAGGGATTATATTGATTTATCACAAATGCATGTTTCTGAAGCTACCAAATCAATGTCTGATTAAAATTTTTACCATTACTATGTTTTTAGAAATTTTCACTTTTTCATATTTTCTTTCTTATTTATTGAAATACCATTTATATCAATAAAATTATATACATATATAAAGAGAGAAAAAAGGGAGAGACAGTGGCCTATGAGTTTTAAACTACACAGTCATATAATTATATAATCAAAATACAGATTTTTTTGTTGTTGTTTTTAGATTTTTTTGAAGCAGGATCTCACTTTTATAGTTCAGGCTGACCCTGAACTCACTGTGTAGCCCTGACTACCCAAGGCTAACTCGTGACAATTCTCCTGCTTTTGTCTCCCAAGTATTGGGATTACAGGTGTAAGGCACTTTATCTGGCAAGACACAAACTATTTTTACCACTCCAAAAATTTTCCTCATGCTTCTTCTGTAGTGTTTCTCTTTTTCTCACATTGTGCAGCTGAGAAAACGTTTTCCTTTTTCTTAGTGTTCATACGTATAGGATCGTATATAATCTTTTGTATCTGGCCTCTTTCACTTAACATAAGGCTTTTGAGTGGCTTTCATGTTATTCATGAAGCAGTTTGCTACCTAATATTGCTAAGTAGCATTAAGTTTTGTGGGTGAACCATAAATTATTATCTATTTAACAACTAATGAGTCACAGAGGTCTTTTTGTTGTTGTTTTGTGGTATTGGGAATTGAACCCAGTGGCTTTGGATAGAGCTACATTCAGCCCATTTTATTTTGACACAAGATAACACTAAATCACTAAATTTCCTATGTTAGGCTTGAACATACTGTACAGTCTCCCTGCTTCCTGCCTCAGTCTTTCAGAATGCTGGAAACATAGACATATATACCATGTCCAGTCTTTTTTCTGCGTTGTGGAAAAGTATGTGTAAGGCTTGTGTGTGTTTATTGTAATATAATTTTTTTCTTTTTTTTTTTTTGAGACAAGGTCTCACTTTGTAGTTCAGGGTGGCCCTAAGCTCACTATGTAGTTCAGGCAAGCCTTGAACTCAGCAATCCTCCTGCCTCTGCCTCCGGAGTGCTGGGATTATAGGTTTGAGCCACCAAGCCTGGCATTTGTGGTATGTGATACTGATTGCCCATGGGCGTGAGCTACCACGCCTGGTATTGTTCTATATAGTTACCTGGGATTGAACCAGGGACCTTGTGCTTCCTAGGCAGGCACCGGAACCACTGAGATAAATCTCTGGCCCTGTAATATAATTTTTTTGGTACAGTTCAAAGACAAAGTTACCTAACCTAGAGACTTTTTTGTGTATTTATTTATTTTAACCATTAGAGGAGCAACGAGCAGCTTATTTAGGCTTCTGTAACAAAATACTGTTGTGTGTAACCTAAACAGCAATTTTATGTTCTACTAATTTATGTTATGTTACTAATTAATATTTGTGTATCTTTATTGCTATATACAATGTTTCACTAAACATATATTGGATCTTTGTAACACGAATATATCATTATTATATTGGAAATATTTTTTGTATATAGATGGACCCTTTTTAAATTCAGTCAATCACTTTCTTTACTTAATATGTGTGTAGCATTTACATTTTTTTTCAGGCATAGTCTCACTGTATAATTTAGGCTGGCCTTGAATTTACTGTGTAGTCCTGGCTGGCCTTGTATTACAGCAATTCTACTTCAGCCTTGCAAGTGCTGGGATTACTGGCATGCACCACCACAGTTGCCTTATTGTATTTACATATACTATCATCACTGATATGTTTAGTTTTAGATCTACCATTCTATCATTAATGTTCTATTACTTCTATGTTTATCCCTGCTTTTCTTTCCCTCTATTTTTATAGGTTATGTGAGTATTTTTTAGTATTTCATTTTAATTTCTCTATTCTGCTTTTTGCTATATGCCTTGAGAATACTAGAGTCATACATCACTTAACAACAAGGATATGTTCTGAGAAAAGTACCATCAGATGATTTGTAATGTGAACATCAAGAACACTCATCTAGATAGTATAGGTCAATCATTTGCCAGTGCTTGCAGATGTATTCAAGAGAGGAGGTAAACATGAGATGGTATGAGGTTGCTCGGCTGCTATTGATGCAACATAATATACTGTTTGTAGTTACTATGTCTGTGTATGTATCCATCATACAAAGGGTTGAACCCTGGACCTTTTCATGAGCTACACCCCTACCCCCTTTTTATTTTTATTTTAAGATAGTGTCTTACTAAGTTGCTCAGTTTGCCAGTCTGGGTTTGAACTTGGAAATTTCCTGCCTTAGCCCCAAAGGGCTGGAATGACAAAGGTATAATGGTGTGCCCAGGTAATTTTTTTAAAAATATGAAAAATAGTATAATGAAAAACAATAATTAAAAGTAAATACATAAACCAATAACATAGTCACTTATTATGAAGCATTATGTATTATATAGAATTGTGTGAGGCTTTTTTGGAATGAATGGCAGTGTAGCAGGGTTGTTTACATTAGCATGATCATGTGATGTTTACACTAGCATGTGATGTTTACACTACATGTTTATGACATTACAACAGTAAGGATGTCACTAGGCAATAGGAACTTTTAAGTTCCATTATTATTTTTGCATGAGACATTATCATTGAAATGTTGTTAGATATACCTGGTTGTATACATATTTGTCTACTTAGCCTCAGTGTTGTATCACTTCAATTGAAATGTGGAAATGTTTTATTCTTCAATCTTCTAATTCTCTTCTTTACATTATAGGATTTTTGATTTGTTTTGTTTCATTTGAGATGCTGAGGATCAAATCCAGGGCCTTGCACATGCTAGGGAAGTATTCTACCAATAAGCTTCATCTGCAGCCTCTGTAATGTAGTTTTTGTTTATTTCATTTATTTATTTACAGTGGAAACTCATAGGATACTGTTAACAGTTTGTTTTCCATTGGCAAGTGTATTTTCAGTGTTTTCAAAAGGAGATTATATTTTATATTTACCAAAATACCCTCCCCTCTTTTGTAGTATTGAGGATTGATTCAAGGCCCTATGCACTAAGCTATAGTATCAATTAATTTTTTTGCCTTTAATTTTTTTTTATACTGAAATAGGGTCTTGCTAAGCTTACCACCTTGATCTTGAATTTACTGAAACTCCACCTCAGCCTCCAGAAGTGCTTGGGTGACAGGGATGCATGTCATGCCTGGTAATATTTTGACATTTCTATTGAATTAATTATAGAGTTAATTTTAATTCAGATTTCCAACATGCTTAACATTTTTTAATAATTAATTTATTTTTTCATCTTTGACCTGGTTGGTGTTATTTTTCATTAAATTGAAAACATTTATTATTTTTAATTGACTTTATTGGTATATTTTATATGGATATTATGATTACATTCAACACTAAAAATTTGTATATGTACATGACACATCTTAATTCTCATTTTCCCCCTTTCTCTTGCCTTCCCTACAATCTCCTCATCGTACATACCTAAGCTTTGTTTCCTTTTTTAAAACTATCAAGTTTTTTTCCCTTCTTTACTTTTCTTTACTACCCTTTCCCCTTTCCTTTTGCATGTTTTCTTCCTATTTCACATTGCCTGTCATACATTTTGGTGTTCATTTATACTTTCAGTTTTTCATACTAGAGAAAAGATTCAGTATTTAAACATCTTTGTCCTATTTATTTCACTAAGGAGTATGTCCTCAAGGTACATCCATTTAATATAAATGACTAAAATTTATCATTCTTTATGGCTGAGTAGTATTCCACTTTATAGAAAAAAAAACCCTACATCTTCTTTATCCAATCTCCTGTTGATGGGCATTTGAGCTGTTTCCAAGATTCCATATGTGCTATGGGTGCACATATGTCACTGCAATCGGAATCTTTTAATTCTTTCTTGTACATACCTAGCAGGGAAATACAGAGTCAAATGGGGCCTCTAATCCTACTTTTTTGAGGAATCTCCACACTAATCTCCACAGTGGTTGCACCAGTCTACATTCCTACCAACAGCGGAGAAGGGTTCCTTTCTCCGTGCAGCCTCGTGGTTAATTTCTTGATAGCAGCCATTCTTTGTGGAGTGAGATGGCATCTCAGTGTTGTTTTATCTGCCTCTCTCTATTGACCAGTGATGCTGAACATCTTCCTATGTTTCTTAGCTGCTTTTACCTTTTCCTCTGAAAAGTGTCTATCCATTTCAGATGCCCTTTTTTGAACTGGATCTTTAAATTGGGGGGGGGGCTAATTTTTAAAGATTCTTTGTATACTCTAGACAGTAGTCCTTTGTCTGAGAAACAGCTAGTAAAAATTCCTTCCCATATTGTAGGTTGTGTGTTCACTCTTTTGGTGGCTTCTCTTGCTGTGCAGAAGCTTTTTAGTAAGATGAGATCCCAGTTTTTAATTATTATTATTATTTTTTTTTTTTTTTGCTTTTTTTTTTGAGACAGGGTCTCGCTTTGTAGTTCAGGCTGGCCCTGAGCTCACTATGGTGCCCAGGCAAGCTGCCGCGAACTCAGCAATCCTCTTGTCTCTGCCTCCCGAGTGCTGGGATTATAGGCGTGAGCTACCACGTCTGGCATTGTGGTATGCAGTGTTGATTGTTGGTGGGCGTGAGTCTCCACGCCCAGCATTATATGTGGTTACTGGGGATCGAACTGAGGTCCTTGCGCTTGTGAGGCAGGCGCCGAAACCACTGAGCTAACCCTCCGGCCCCCAGTTTTTAATTCTTTATGCTAGTTCCTGTGCTGCTGAAGTTTTGTTCATAAAGTGTTTCTTTATGCCATTTGTCTTCGACCTGTTTTCTAGCGGGTTCAGTTTATCTATTTTTATATTTAGCTCTCGAATCCACTTTTATTTTAGTGCATGGATAAAGAGATAGATCTAGCTTTAATTTTTGGCAAGTTTAACCAAGTTTTCCCAGCACCATTTGTTAAAGAAGCTGTCTTTCATTCGTTGAGAGTGTTTGTCTATTTTGTTAAAGATGTGGTGGCTTAGCATATCTGGGGGTGTTTCTGGGGTTTCTAGTCTGTTCCACTGATCCTCATGTCTGTTTCTTTGCCAGTACCTTGCTGTTTTTGTTTTGTTTTGTTTTGTTTTGTTTTTTTGAGACAGGGTCTCTCGCTTTGTAGTTCAGGCTGGCCCTGAGCTCACTATGGTGCCCAGGCAAGCTGCCGCGAACTCAGCAATCCTCCTGTCTCTGCCTCCCGAGTGTTGGGATTACAGGCGTGAGCCACCACGCCTGGCATTGTGGTATGCGGTGTTGATTGTTGGTGGGCGTGAGTCTCCATGCCCAGCATTATATGTGGTTACTGGGGATCGAACTCAGGACCTTGTGCTTGCGAGGCAGGTACTGGAACAACTGAGCTAACCCTCCGGCCCCACCTTGCTGTTTTTATCACAGTGGCTTTGTAGTATAGTTTCAAGTTGGGGATTGTGATACCCCCTTCCATGACCTTGTTGCTTAGGATTGCTTTTGCTCTTCTAGGTCTCTTTGGTTCCAGATGATTTTTTTTGGTTTATTTTCTCTAGCTGTATGAAATATGCTGTTAGGATTTCAATTGGGGTTATACTGAATCTAAAAGTAGTAATCAAAAGAGAAGGAAAACTCCCTAATTCATTTCTGCAAACAACCATTACATTGTTTTTAAAAGCAAAGAGAAACTCAGCCAAAAAAGAGAACTATAGGCCAATCTCATTAATTAACATTGATGCAAAAATCAGGCAAACAGATAAAGTGGATCATCAAGAAGTTCATACACCTTAACCAAGTTGGACTCATCCCAAGGATGCAAAGACAGTTCAACATATATAAATTAATAAATGGAATACAGTACATTAACAGACTCAAGAACAAAAACCATGTCATTATTCAGTAGGTGCAGAAAAAGCATTCAAAATGCAACACCCATTCATAATCAAAACTCTGCAAAATATTGGAAAAGATGGTTTTATCTCAAACTGATAAAAGCTATTTATGAGAAACTAACAGCCAGCATTATATTAAATGGTCAAAAACTGAAACCTTTCATGCTAAGATCAGCAATAAGACAAGGATTCCACTATCACTACTTCTGTTCAGTGTAGTTTTGGAAACATTAGCCATAGCAATTAGACAAGAGAAGGAAGTAAAAGGATTGAAGATAGGTAAGAAAGAAGTTAAATTATCATTATTTGCTGATGACATGATACTGTATATGTAAGATTCTAAAAACTCAGACAAAAGACTGCTAGACTTACTTGCCAGATTTAGTAGTGTGGTTAGATAGGTCAACACTGAAAAATCTGTTTATAGATTCAGTATAATCCTGATTGAAATCCAAACAGCATATTTCATAAAGCTAGAGAATATCCTTTGTATACACAAACAAGGGACTCACTTAAAGAGAAATCAGGGAATCAATCCCTTTCACAATACCATCCAAAAATATGAAATATCTAGTAATCAGTCTTACAAAGTTGGGGGGAAGATCTCTACTCTGAAAACTGCAGCATTCTGAAAAGGGAGATTGAAGAGGATATCAGAAAATAGAATGACATTTCTTGTTCCTGGGTAGGAAGAACCTTGGATCATGGCTGCAGACGTCTCAGTGTGCCTGGATGGCTAAGCATAGTGAAAAGACTCCTCGAACACCAATTTCCTAGCAGACCCTTCTCAAATTAGTGGCCCAGAGGCTTTTCTGTTTTTTTTTTTTTTTTTTTTTTTTTTTTTTTTGAGACAGGGTCTCGCTTTGTAGTTCAGGCTGGCTCTGAGCTCACTATGTAGCCCAGGCAAGCCTCAAACTCAGAAATCCTCCTGTCTCTGCTTCCCGAGTGCTGGGATTACAGGCGTGAGCCACCACGCCCGGCTTTTCTGTTTTTTATACCCTTGAGATTATGTTTTTGCTGATTTTTAATGCTCTCAAGCCATCTTTTGTATTATGTTGATATGACAGCTTCTTTTTAATGCTAATCTTTTCAGCAGTCATGATTTCTAGTGCCACAATTTTATAGGGTCTTTTTCTCTTCCAAAATTGGGAACCTACTGTGTCCTTTGGCTCTGTCTTTTCCTCTTGATTCTTACTGTAGATGTGACTAAACGCAACCAGCAAGCAGTACCTGCACCACAGCCTGTATATTTGGCTCCATTAAAATTTCTTCCACCAAATTAATTAGTCCATTGTCCTTAGTTTTAGTCTTTTCCAGTTTCAGGAGATGGGCAAAATCTGAGCCAGAGTGGAACACACATGGTCTCTAGTCCCCCTGCCAGTACAGACCTTATTCCTAGCTGAAACCTTCTGAGCCTGGCCTTTACTATTTATATTCCTGTCAGCATTTGGTTTTCTAAGGGGCTAGTAGTACAAATAACCACTGCTCACAGCACTCAGGCTTCTCTAGTCATCTTCTCCAAAGGCTCCAAATACCTTTCTGAAATGATGTACAAAAGCTTGTAAACCAGTGGTTCAGTACAGACACACAATGACTGTACTTCTCTGATACCATTTTCTGTCTCAGTCACTTTCCCATCACTGAGACACAATATCCACTACTCACAATGTAAAGGAGGAAAGATTTATTTTGACTTACACTCTCAGTTTATGATCAGTAGGTTCCCAGACAAAAGTAGGATGGCAGAGGTAAATAATAGAGGAAATTATGCTCAATCATGGCAGCCAAAAAAACAGAGAGACAAAGACAAGGAGAGACAGAGACAGAGACTGAGACCCACAGACAGGAAGAGAGAGGGACAGAGAGAGATAGAGACAGAGATAGAGAGAAAGAAAAGACAAGAATGTCCTTTCTAGACATACCCCAGTGAGTTACCAGGCCTCACTCCCTAATATCAAGTCACATGTAGTGCCCTTACAATCCAGTCACCTTCCAGCTTTCCATGTATATGAGAAATTTAAGAGACATTTTAGCTCTAAATCATAACAACTGCCTAAATGATCTGTTCCCTTTCTTTTGTCCTTTGTTCATCAAGTATAAAGTATCTACTGTGCCAGACATTGACCTCCATATTGGAGATTTATCCTATTCCAGTCGCTATAGTTAAGATGCCTGACTTTATGTAGTATAGAGTCTAATGAGGGGAAAATATTACATACAAAAATTAAATACATTATCAACTGTGATAAATGCTAAGGATAAGAGATATATAACTGCTTTAAAGAAAGTTTAAGGGGAAAAGGAAGTTGAATTTGATTCAGAATAATCAGTGCAAACTTTCCTGGAAAAATAGAATAAATAGTAGTAGTGACAGAAACTGCAGGGAGAAGAAAATTTTAGTTAGGGGAACAATTATCAACAAAGGCCCCCAAATTGAAAAGACACTGATATGAACAGACTAGAAGATGGTCAGAGTCGCTAGACTAGAGAGGAGGGGTAGCTCAGAATGAAATAGGGTTAGAGAAGAAGATAGGAGCTTGCCTGTGCAGGGCCTTATAAACCAAGTTAAGGATTTTGGTCTCTATCTTGAGAGTAACAGGATGCCTTTGAAGTTTTTTTAATCTGATGGATGACATGATCAGATTAGTGTTTGAAAAGATCACTCCAGCTGCCCTGTGGAAAACAGATTGTGAAAGGATAAGAGTAGATGCAAAGAAACCAGATAAATAGCACAATAATCTGAAGAAATATAATAGTAGCTCGGTCCAGGGTTTTGGCATTAGAAATGGAGAGAAGTTGATGAAGTATTTTTATATATTTATGATGGATTTAGCTTGACAAATGAGATGAAGCTAGTAAAGGTAACCACTAGTTTTCTGGTTTGCCTTACTGGAATGATTGTGATACTTTTTGCTGGCCTAGATTTGTATTGGGAGAAGCCATGATATGAGAGGGGAGAGCATACATTTCCTTTGGACATACTAAGTTTATGATCATTTGGAGCTTTGGCTAGGACAGATGAAGTAGACAGGTGGATATGTAGCAGCAGAGCTCAGGATAGTTCTGACCTGAAGTCTCAGGTTTTAAATTCCTTTTTATCCTTATCTCTATGTATTTTACCTGGAATTTAATAACTGTAGAGACTTAGAAAGGGAAGGCTACAGTGACCAAAGCAATATTCTCCATGTGGGAAGATTAAATCAGTGACTGCAGGATCTGACCCATGAGCCACAGTGAAGATAAGTGCATTGTTATGTGGATTACTGTGGATGCTATTAAAATGTGTCTGTCACTATTGTAGTTACTAGAGATTGCAAAGATTAAGTAAGACTCAGTCTTTGATCTCAAGAAACTTCCATCTAGTTTGGGTCAAACATCCAAATAATGGTAACAGCACAGTATGAGTGCTGTGACAGAGAGATGTCCACTGTACTAGGGAAGCATACTGAGCCTGAATTAGCCAGTTAGGAAACATTTCCTAAAGATGTGATACCTAAACCAGCTGAAAAAGCATGGAAAAACTAAGAAGAAGGAGGAAAAAAACAAAATAATTGAGGCAAGGGGGATCTTGTATTTCAGAAACTATTTCTATCTTCCTACTTTCTGGGTGAAATTATTCATTTTTTTATTAGATACTAAAAAGAAATTCCTTCTTGAAACAAAAGGTTGACATTAACTTTTGTTGGCTCTTCATTTTTCCTTTTTGTTTTCTTCTTGTGTCTACAGTGGCCTTCTTCCTTCACTGAATAGATGATATATGTTTCAAAATTTAACAGTAAAGACATATATAAAGACTCTATTACAGTTTTCCCCAGCTACCAAATTCCTACTCTACCTTTGCAAATATTTTAATTTTTTAAATGGTTTTTAAAGTTAATAAGCAAATACAAATATGCATTTTAAATATTTTTCCTTTGGGGATCTTTAGTTCATTTTTGCTAAAAAAAAAAAAAAAAGGATAGTTGTGTAGGAGTAATGATGAAGGCTTAAGACAATGGCAGATGATGAGGAAATACATTTTTTTTTCTTTTCTTTTTTTTGAGACAGGGTCTCACTTTGTAGTTGAGGCTGGGCCAGAACTCACTATGTAGCCCAGGGAAGCCTCAAGCTCAGCAATTCTCCTGCCTCTGCCTTCCAGTGCTGGGATTACAGGTATGAGCCACCATGCCTAGCAGGAAATACATAGTGATCTATTTTAGGTTCAGAAACTTACCAGCTGTTGAATACAGAATAATGGGGTGGATGCACTAAAGTTGGAGTTGGGATGAATTACTTGGATGGTAGATGAAAAAGAGAGTGTAACACAAGGGTGCTTATCCTTTAAATGAGGAAAGTAAGATAATAGAAGAACTAGACACAACAACTAATGGGCTAGACTCTGGAGCCTTATAGATCTAACTTTAAATTCATCTCTTACATTTACTAGTTCTGTAGTTTTGGGCAAGTCCTTAATCTAAGTTTTGTTTTTGTTTTTGTTTATCCTTTATCTTCAAAATGACCATAATAAGCCAGGTGTGATGGTGCATGTCTATAATCCCAGCACTCAGAAGGCTGAGGCAGGAGGATTGTTGTGAGTTCAAGGCCAGCATGAATTATATAATGAGACCCTGTCAGAAAAACAAACAAAAATAAAATGGCCATAATAAATGCAATTACTAAAAAGAGTCATATGATTAGAGAAGATAATATTCTAGAAAGGTTTGTATTAGGAAATCATGATTCTTTTAAGGAAATAAAGGTAGGAAATTAGAGAATAGGAAGATGGCTAAATCCAAGTCCAAAAAAAAAATCATGAAATACAGTTACCTTGAAAATTGGCCAATAGTTGACTTGGAAAGTCATCGCAGTTTGTTAGGCCTTATTCTGTCTTTGCATATTACAGTGGGTGATTAGAATAAAAAATGGTCACCAGGTCCTTCTAGAGTTGCTTATTCTGATGCCAAATTTGAATATCTGTGGACTCTAAAAGGATACACTCTATGACACATTTCATAATAAGGTTGGATACGGTAGCACATGTCTATGATCCTGGCACTGAAGAGGCTAAGGCAGGCGGACTGTTGTGAGTTTGAGACCAGCCTGGTCTACATAATGAGTTCAAGCCCAGCATGAACTGCATAGCAAGACCTTCCCTGTCTCGAAAAAAAAAGAAGACTTCATAATAAAAAACACAGTTCTTTCAGATGCTATTAACTACTTGATTTAAATCCATTACATGCCAAAATTCATTAAACTTTATGCATTTAATCATCTTATATTTAACTTTATTTTCATGTGACTGCTTTGAATAATTTTGTTGTTTTGATCATAAGGGTTACTTTTCTTTTTCTTTTTTTTTTAATAACCACCTAGTATTTAAAAAAGACTATTGTTTGCCTTAGTTTTTTTTATTCTGCCTATGAGGAATTCTAGCCGAATGATAGGGAGCTGTGAAAATCCAGTTAGTGTGAGCTGTAATCTTTTTACTGGCTTTAAATAGTTAGAGTACCATGAAGACACCCTGCAGATAACTGAATCCAAACATACAGTAATCACCTAAACATAGATTCTGCCATAGCTATTGGGGAACTATAGTGGAAACCATGCATAAACATTTACTTTTCAGAAAAAAATTTGGTTATATCAAATAACATCAGGGTTAAATATTAAAAGTTTTATTTTATAGGTAGGCAGCTTAGTATTATCTAGTATTTATAATATACTGTGACAATTATAGAGAGGGAAAAACACTTCTATAGAGTTTATAATCCTGTAATATTCCAGTTGTCTTCTATTTCAGATACTGCTAAGCCAAAAAAGAAACTATTAAGTTAATCAGGCTTTTGAACTATAATAAAAGACAAGAAAGTATGCTGATTTTTTTCTTATGAAAGAAACTGGTTCTGTGAATTTACTTTATTGAATTTAAGTAGCAAAATATTCTGTAATAACTTTGTTGAATAGTGATCTATATTTCTAGGTTTATAGGCTGCTTTTTTTTAAAGTTAAAAGATGGATCTCTCATCCATTATATTCTGCATTAGAGTGAGAGAAACATAGTGTGCAGTATGCTGATGCCGCTTCCTAATTTCATTAGCTTTCCATTTTCTAATACTGCCGTTGATAATATTCTGGTGAAGTTTATAAAATAAAATAGGCTATTTGTTGAAACCAATATCCTAGTGTTGCTGGTATGATTCATGCTGTATCAGATGTTAAGTTATTAGTAATTGTTTATGTTTAGTGTATTATTCTAAACAGCAAACTCAGACTCCTTTGTTTGTTCTTTTATGAGACAAGGTCTCGCTTTGTAGTTCAGGCTGGCCCTGAGCTCACTATGTAGCCCAGGCAAGCCTCGAACTCAGCAATCCTCCTGTCTCTGAGTGCTGGGATTACAGGCGTGAGCCACCATGCCCGGCTCAGACTCCTTGGTTTTAAAGATTCATAGGGTCTATACCAGGAAAAAGGTTTCATAAAGTAGGTGACTTGACTGTGCTTATCACTTTGCCTCAGGCCATTTTGTGGAGCTCAATATGCCACTTCAAAATAGGGAAGCCCACTTTCAGTCAAAAATATGGATTCTGAGGATTGTGCTTGCTATTTCCACATTGTTAATACTTAATTTGTTATTATAAAAACAACAAAACAAAATAAGTAATGATTTGATATATTTTCACTTCCAACTATTTTTGTTATGTGCCTTTTTGAGATATGCTGTGTACAAATATATTTGATCAACTGTTATATTATCTAATAATAGGTCCATGAAAGTTCTAAATCCCATTGTGATTTTATTATTTTATTTTATTTTATATTTTTTGTGGCACCAGGGATTGAATTTGGGCTCTTGTGCGTCCAAAGTTGGCATGGTACCACTTGAGCTAAATCCCCAGCCCCCACTGTGATTGTTTTGGACTGGTCCATATCAATTAATATTAAAGAATAACAAGAGGAATATTCTGAATTTCACAGTTTAAGAGCCGTTATAGTATTCTTATTTGTGTATAGTTTACTTTGAATGTTATGTAAAACATTTGCTAAACAAATGATTATGTATGAATATTTAGCCATTTGTTGATAATATTACTTACCACTCATATTGCCTTGGTTTTCTCACTCATAACCATCTTTGCCTCTCTCTTTTCTGATCATTTAATCTTACAGTCATATTTTAAAAATTTAACAGGGCAAGATTGTGCAACATGTTGTCTTTAACAATATATTCTTTTTATATTGAATTCTTTATTAGTACATTTTATATACAGTTCATAATCACACTCAACACTGGGGAATTTGTACCATTATATGACACAAGTTAATTCTCATTTTTACCCATGTCCCTACCCACCCACAACCCTCCATCCCCTATGTACATGCTATTTCCTTTTATTTCCGAATCATGTTTATTCTTTCCTCCATTACATTCCCATACCAAATTCTCTTTGGATATTTCCTATTTTATAAAATCTATCATATATTCTAGAACTCATTTAAATCTGCAGGTTCTCATACCAGAGAAAAGATACAGTATTTACATATCCAGGATCTATTTATTTCATTTATTAATGTGTCCTCAAGGTGTATCCATTTGCACATAAATGAATGAAACTCTTTATGGCAGAGTAATACTCCATTTTATTTTTTAAAAACACACATTTTCTTTATCCAGTCTCCAGTTAATGGGCATCTCGGTTGTTTCCAAGATTGTGCTATCACAAACTGAGCTGGTATGAACAGGGGTGCACATATGACTTTACAATGTGATTCTTTTAATTCCTTTGGGTATATTCCTAGCAGGGGAATAACAGGGTCAAATGGGACCTCTAATCCTAGTTTTCTGAGTAGTCTCCACACCAATCTCCACAATGGTTGTACAAGTCTACAATCCCAACAGTGAAGGGTTCCTTTCTTGGTGCAGCCTCACCAGCATTTATTACTGGTTGATTTCACATTTATTACTGGTTGATTTCCATTCTTTGTGGAGTTAGAGGAAATCTCAGTGTTGTTTTCATCTGCATCTCTCGAATGACTAGTGATGTTGAACATTTCTTCAGATGTTTCTTGGCTGCTTTGACTTCTCCCTCTGAGAAGTGTCTGTTCATTTCAGATGCCTATTTTTGAATTGTTTCTTTAAACTTGCGGGGATTGATTTAAGTTCTTTATCTATTTTAGATAGTAGCCCTTAGTCTGAAAAACAGGTAGTAATGATTTTTTCCCATGTTGTTGGTTGTCTTTTTAGCAGTACCAGTGGTTTCTTTTATTGTGTAGAAGCTTTTCAGTAGGATGAGATCCCATTTGTTGATTGTTTTTGCTAGTTCTTGTGCTATAGAGGTTTTGTTCATAAAACCTATGCCTAAGCCAATGTCTCTTAAGAGTTTTACCTAACCTGTTTTACAGCAGGTTATTGTTTCTGTTTTAATGTTTAAGTCTCAAATCCGTTGTGAGTTTAGTTTAGTACATGGTGAAAGTGATATGTCTAGCTTTAGTTTTTGGCAGGTTAAGGCCCAGTTTTTCCAGCACCATTTGTTAAGGAGGCTGTCTTTCCTCCAATGAGGATGTTTGGCTCCTTTGTCAAAGACGAGGTGGCTTAGTGTATCTGAAGTTGTTTCTGGATCTTCTAATCTATTCCACTGGTCCTCAGGTCTGTTACTTTGCCAGTACCATGCAGTATTTATCACAGTGGCTTTATAGTATAGTTTTAAGTTGGGGATTGTTAATACACTTTGCCATGTCCTGGTTGCTTAGAATTGCTTTTGTTATTCTAGGTCTCTTGTGGTTTTAGATGAATTTTTGGATTATTTTCTCTATCTCTATGAAGTATGGTGATGGAATTTCAATTGGAATTGCATTGAATCTGTATAGTAGTTGTGGGAGTATAGCCATTTTGACGATGTTGGTTCTCCCTACCCAGGAACAAGGGATGTCTTTCCATTTTTTTTTTTTTTTTTTTTTTTTTTTTTTTTTTTTTTTTTTTTTTTTTTTTTGCTTTTTCTGAGACAGGGTCTCGCTTTGTAGTTCAGGCTGGCCCTGAGCTCACTATGGCGCCCAGGCAAGCCACCGCGAACTCAGCAAGCCTCCTGTCCCTGCCTCCCGAGTGCTGGGATTACAAGCGTGAGCCACCACGCCCGGCACTTTTCCATTTTTTTGATATCCTCTTCTATCTCCTTTCTCAGAGTCTTGTAGTTTTCAGAGTAGAGGTCTTTCACCTCCTTTGTTTAACAATGTATTCTTTTTTTTTTTTTTTTTTTTTTTTTTTTTTTTTTGT
>PVIC010036155.1:0-18706 GCA_004025085.1 Thryonomys swinderianus
GCGAACTCAGCAATCCTCCTGTCCTGTCTCTGCCTCCCGAGTGCTGGGATTACAGGCGTGAGCCACCACGCCCAGCATTATATGTGGTAACCGGGGATCGAACTCAGTTCCTTGCGCTTGCGAGGCAGGCGCCGGAACCACTGAGCTAACCCTCCGGCCCCCGTTTCATTTTTAAATTTTGAGGTGGTGCCCAGGCTGACCTCAAACTTTAGATCCTCCTGCCTCAGCCTCCCAAGTAGCTGGGATTGCAGGTATATGCCACCATTCCTGGTGTCTTATTCTTTTTAATAGCTCCCTAACATTTCCTCTACATGGATGTGCCATTATTAGTAGTAGTACTATATATATTTTTTTTAAAAAATTGTTCCTCTCTTGATGGATATTTAGGGTGTTTCCAGTCTTATGCTGTTACCAAAAATGCTGCAATAATTTTTCTGGCTTCCAGGAAATGACATTAATCAAAGTGTGCTGTAAGAAGTTCTTTTGCATCAGCCTTTCTGGCCTGTCAGTCGTTTCCAAAACATGGAAACACTCAAGGCAGAGGGCCCGATGATTACAGTCTCTGCACACGTGATGTCTGTTGTCAGTCTCTGTGTGTCCTGTGGGCGCAAAAGTGTCTCATGGCTGGTGTCACACCTTCTCTGATGCTCCTGGGGCCGGGCTCTGAGAGACAGTGGGCCTCCAGCTGGACCTTGAGTTAGTGCCTGCCATGAGTTCCTGTGCAGGGTGTGGTCCTAGAGTTTCTTTTCTTTTCACTGTGCAGCCTCCACGTGGGGTCTGGATCTGCTCTTCTGCTTTTCTTCATCTTTCGAGGGCAGGAGGGCTGGTGTGGGGTTCAAGCTCAGGTACTTGGGCTTTTGAGATGAGCCTCCTCATTTTCCTTTTTCTGCTTCATCTGTCTCTTCCTCATTTTCTCTTTGCCTTTTCTATCACCTTTCGTTCTTCGTCTGTGCTGGAGACTAAAACTCCTGTAACCTGGAGAATTCCCCCGTCTGTGTGAGCAGAGAGTCTGTCCCTTCTTCCCTCCTGTCACAGTTCTGAGCATGCGTGGTGCCTAGTGCGAAGCTGTGGGGGTGGCACTCCAGGCAGTGGCCAGTGAATTGGATGGGGGCCCTCCTGTCTCTGGTCCTGTGTTTGGGGTGTGAGGCTGTGAAGTGGGGGACAGATCTGCCTGGGAGCAGGTCGAAAAGGGTCAGCAGCAGGAATGATGTTTGTCTTAGTGTCTGGGGGAAGGGGCTGAAATGGCTAAGAGGGTCCTTCGGGAGACGAGAGTGTGGGCGCCTTCTCAAAATGAGGGTTTCCTCAGTTCACCAGGCTGGGTAGAAAAGCCACCAGGAAGCTGGTCACCCTAAAATTGATCCAACCAATAGCCTGAGATCTGGAAGCACACACCCATGTGTGTGTGCATGCATGTGTGTGGCGTGTGCGGGAGCATGTGCGAGTCTGTGTGTGTGTGTTCGAGTGTGTGTGTCTATGTGCTCACACCTCTTACTGGAATGTGGTCAGGTCCTGGGTGAGCGAGGGGACTCTGGCATTGGATTGCCCGGAGCTGTATGATTCCAGTTTTTATCCACAAGTAGGAGAACCTAACAGGATCACCACTCTAACTCTCCACTCTTGCATTTGTAAAATGGGGCTCTTAGGAGGATCCAGAGAGTTTCCTTGTAAGGCATTAAGTACACAGTAGGGGCTGCATAAGTACTAGCAATTGTTAATGCCTCTCATTTATTAACGTTTTTGGTAAAACACCATAACAGACTAGCTCATGCATTATGGAGGATTAAGGTTGTACTGTGAAATGAATAGAAAATTTTATATAAAAGTAAAAATGTTGTCCCCTGTGTTGTTAAAAACACAGGCAACAGAAGCCTTAGTCCATTCAGCACATTGCAAATGTTTTAGCCAGAACAACCCCTCTCTCTTCCCCAAGTGAAATATCCCGTCAGAGCTTGTCAGGGAGTGAAGTGGGGGCTGCAGTGCTGGGAGGGCTGGCTGGGGGTGCAGAACGTGGGCAGGAGCCTCCTGTGGTCCAGGGAACATTTGCAACTCTCATATGTGGTCGAGTTGTGCAAATTGGTACTATCTTTGAATTGTGATTTGAAAGTGCTTAGTAAAACTGAAACTGTATGTTCTTAGGATTCAGCAGTCCAACTTGTAGAGACCATGCATAGCCTGCATATGCTCAAGTGTATACCCAAGGCTGTTCATTATGTAAAAGTCTAGCAGTACCTACATCCTCAGAATAGGAGAAATAACTGAATTGGTTTAGAAATACTATATCATTATAAAATGGACAAGGTAGATCTGTGGACTGTCCTGAAAGGTTTTCATGATATGTTGAGTATAAAAATATAAGATGCAAAACCATATATGTAGTATGCTTGTACTTTTTTTATGTTAATGCATGTGGTGGATTGATTGGATCCAATACCTATCATGTACTGTGCCTCTGAACTATATTTCTGACCTAATCCTAGCTTCCTGTCTGTCTCTCTGTCTGTCTACCTATGGAGATGGGGACTTGTTATGTCGTACAGGCTGGACTTAAACTACTAGGCTCAAGCAGTCCTTCTGCCTCAGCTTCCCAAGTAGCTAGGTGGTACATACCCTTACATACCCCATTTTGAACAGTATCTGCCCCTGTCCAGGCCTGTGTGTATATACACAGGTACACAAAGCACTCTCATGCTCATGAGTATAGGAATGGTCTGGGAAGACTTCACTCTGTCCAAACTGCCAAAAGTAGTTAACTTCAGGAAGATGGAGAGGAAGCTGGAGTTTTTTTCCTTGCCCATAAAAGGCTCTTGGTTTTGGGCAGTTTTACTTTATAGTTGGTTTTTCCTCCAACTAAAAAAAAGAAAGATAAATAAAAGTGTGCCTGTCAACCTGTCAATTTAGAGGTAAGAAAACCTCCCAAGAGGGTGGTGGACTTGCCTGGGTGGCAGGTGTCTTTCTTTGCCAGAAGACAGCCAAGAGCTCCTATCCTGCGAAAGCCAAGTCTTGTGAACTGGGGCTGCCACTTGTGCCTGCTTAGCCCCTGGCAGGGCAGGCTGCGCTGTGGGCTGCGTTACTGCTGTGCTCTGCTTGCCATCTGTGAGGAAGCAGTTGTTAGGCTGTTAGCGTGCCTCCTCCCATGTCTGATTTAGCAGGCCACCCTTTGCTCAGTAGGCCACCGCGGAGGCTGTAGGATCCCTTTTAATTATTCACTGGGGTCGGCCGCCTGACGAGCTCCTCTACTGACAAGCAGATTAGTTGCACATTGGAGGGGACAGAGCCTCGGAGGCTGCATCCAATAGCTCCGGGTGGGTGGCTTCCAAGTAGACATTCCTGAGTATCTACGAAGGAGATTTTAAACCCAGCTCATCTAGACCCTGAGGGGTTAGCCAAGCAGAAGGCAGTGGCCAGCACTGCCAGTTGATTTTAGGGGGGGCATCTCTTTTCTCACGTTTCTGTCACTGGTCAGCCAGCCCAGTGCCATGCTGTATCCTTCTAGGAATGATCAGGCACACGTTGGCAGAATCTTTCTCCAGCCAGTACCTGAGCCCAAAGTACCTGAGCCCAGGACCTGCTGGGTCACCTTGGCACAAGCCATTTCCCCTCCCTGACTGAATTACTGACATTCCTAAATTGAGATTGGAAGAGGTGAGTCTTATTCTCTTTTGCCTCTAGAATGTTCTGTGAGTAATATGCGTGTCGATGCTGTTTGCAGGGAAAGAGCTGTGACCTAGGCAAAGTCCCAGAATCCCAGACACCACATGCATATGCTGGACACAAGGTGTGATTCCTGACCTGTCACTTATTTGGGCTGAGAGTTTGGCTGGGGACAGGGAGGATGCAGGACACATTTTGAGCTGTGGTTCTCCATACCTGTCTTGCGGGGTGACATTGCTGAAAATGTGTTTAAGTTCCTGGCAGATGATATGTGCCCGTTACAGGGTGTTATGAGCTTGGTACTTGGCATTTGAACCCCTGCGTTTTTGTCTTGGCTGGAAAATGTAGTTCATGTACATAGGGAAATGGGAGTGATCTTGCTTTGTAAGTGCTACTTCGTAGAAAGCGTTGGCCCAGGGACTTACCAGCCTTTCTGTGTTCTTCATCAGTCTAATTATGGTTAGCATGTATTGTGTGGGTGACCATATGTGATACATGATCTTCCTTAAATCTTATGAAACCCTGGGAATAGAACTGTTATTGTTCCTGTTTTTTTTTGTGTATGCTTTTTTTTTTTTCAGTACTGGGGTTCGAACTTGGGCCCTTGTGCATCCAAGGTTGGTGCAGTACCACTTGAGCTAAATCCCCAGCCACTGTTCCCATTTTATATTGAAGAAACCAAGGCTTATAGAAATGGGATGCCGAACCTCATGCAGTTAGTAAATTGTAAAGTTAAGAGCAGAGCAGGAACCTTCAGATCGGAGTTTTTATTTATTTATTTGTGATACTGTTCTAATCTGGTAGATTTCTCAGAGACAGTAACAATCAGCTCTATGCACTGGTTGTGCTTTGTCTGGCCTGTCGGGTTGTTGGAGCCTCAACCACTCATGTGGGGCCACATGATTCAGTTTTGTCTTGCTTGTTGGAAGTGACCTTGAATTACCTAAAACCTAGGGAAATGTGTTCTTAATTTGCCCTTTTAACAATGCTGATTTCTCCCTTCTAACTTGGATTTAAATAACCCTTCCTTCTGTGTTGTCATGCACTTAAAAGGTAACATCATAAAAACTCCCAACCCTAAATCTGTAATTATGGGGTATGGTGAAGAGGGAGGGCGCCGGTAGGAAATGATGGGCTCGGCAGAGCTTTGGAGGGTGCATTGGTTGTATTCGGTAGATGCGTTGACGCTTTTTGCTCGCTGGTGCTGGGAAATTTAAAAAGCAAAGCAACCCCTGGCTCAGCGGAGAGATTTGGCTGTTGATTTGACTCCCTTTAATTTGAGGCCTCAGTGACTCCCATTTTGTGCAGTGATTGGCTGAGCTTTCACTGCCTCTTCTGCGCATGGCATGGTGGAGAGCAGCTTGAGGATCCTGAGACCGCTTGTTTTTGTCCTCACGCCACGGGGCAGCTGGTATAAATGGGGGCTTTGATGTCTTCATATTTGGGAGCAGGGGCCTGGAAAACTTGCTAGTCTGTGAACTTGAAATAGGGTTCCTTCTCTTCTGCTCTGCCAACAGGGAAAGAAATACTGAGCACTTGCAGGAACAAATCTTTTAAGGCTCGCAGGCCTTGAAACTTGAGGGTGAAGACGCCACCTCAGGCTTTTATGCGGGGAGTATGTCGCACACGGCTGGGACTGGAGGTCACAGCTCAGTTGGGTTTGGCAGTGCAACCAGGGAGCTTTCTAGATCTTTGAGGGAAGGAGGGGAGGGGAACAGCAGGTGGCAGTAACCGGAAGCGGATCCTGTCTTCCAGGCATTACAGAAGTGAAATAAGTTAGAATCCTGTGCCTGGTTAGTGCCTTAAACAGACGGGGCGGGCGGGGGGAGGGGGGGCCTGGTTCCCGCTCAGTCAGTCTCTGTGGCCTGACTCCAGCAAAGCTAAGTTTTTCCCAGAGACTTGAGGGACTTTGGAATTCTAGAAATGTGAGTGAACAGGTCTTTTAACTTATTCTTTTGGAGCTACTGGAGACTGAACCCAGGGCTTTAAGCTTGTTAGGTGAATGCTTTACCACTGAGCTGTAGCTATACTCTTTAATTTACATTTAAAAGCAATATAGAGCAGGAAGGAGTTTTCTGGCATTTGTGCTTTAAAAGTCAACTAGACAGAACTGGATGGAGCTGTCACCGCGCTCACTCCCGTTGGCAGCCCTGACATCCCCATAGTGAAGGTTTTCCGCGTGCCGTCTCCTCCCAGTCCTCCAGGAAGCTGATTTTGGACCCTGGCTGCTGACTCAGTGTGGCTGGGTGGTTCCCAGTCCTCGGAGGCGGCCCTGGCAGTGTCCTTGGGCCCAGCCCATGAGCAGGTGCCCTAGGTGATCCTACTCCTGGTCGCTAGCTCACTTGTTCACTGGGCTGCTGAAGGGCCAGCTGGAGGGCCAGCAACAGGGGCCCCTCATGGTTGGTAAGCAGAGGGGCTGCACAAGGAGGAGGGTGGAGGGCCGCTCCGGGCAGAGGCCTGTGTGTGAATGGGTGTGATTTCTGCACCCAGCAGGAGGCCTTCACCTGTTGTCATCACCGTGGGCAGGGAAGGGACAGTGAGGTGGAGCTTGGTTTGGAGCTGAGTCTCCAGGAAGCTCCGTTTCAGCAGGGCTGGGGCTTGAGGGCTTTCAGAGAATGTGTGCTTTAGTGTAGAGGAACTGTGTCCCTCACTGCCCCTGTGCCTTGCCCCATGTCTTGGTTGGCAGAAGAGCCTAGTTATCGGTGTGTGCGTGTCTCTGTGAGATCTGTAGGTGTGACGTGAATGTTTCAGTAACTCAAGGAAAGTCCGGGGGCGGGGCAGCGTATACTGTCTGTACCAGGAGTTTCAGGGTGTGGGTCCTGGCATCTGTCCCATAACACCTTAGGCCTTGTTCCTGGGGTTCCCTGGGACACAGCCCCCTCGTCCACCTCCACTGTGCAGGTGGGCACCAGAGGGAAGCTTGGCAATCATTTCTAGTGTTCCCCCAGCTCTGGAATCCTCTGAGCAGTCCTATCCATAATGTCCAGTAAGACTGTCTCCACCCGGTAACCCGTAACTGCCAAGTGGGTATCTTGATCACGTGAGTTCAGAGGAACAGGGCAGGTTCTCACAGAATGTTCACGCCTTCGTGGATCACGTCAGCCCCGGGGAACCCTACTTGATAGTGGGCCCACACTTCTCCTGACTTCCTGTCACAGAGCGGAAATTCAAAAGCTGGAAGTGTGTGTGTGTGTGTGTGTTTAGGTGGTATCGTACCTGTCATTAGGCTTAGTAAAGTCTTACTCTTCCTAGTGGTCCCCGAACCAGAGAGGACAGCTGGCACGCAGCTATTTAGTCAGTAGGCCCAAACCTTCTGAGCTGTGTCTACACACCCATGAAACGCCCCAGGCTCTGGCTCTTTGGGACCTCACGGGTCAGTGGTCAGTTTCTGCGGTTTGAAACCCCTTTAGCCAAGCTGGAATAGGCTAGCCTTCCCCTTAGTAACTAACTGCAGCCTGAATGTGAGACTAAGGCTGGGGTGGGGGAGGGGTGTTTTGTTTGCTTGAGGGAGATGCCTTATCTCCACTCACCCAAATGGTACCCGAGGAAGGCAGCCATGATGTTGCTCTTTTTTTCTCTGATTTAATAAGAGGGGCAGGAATGAGGCAAATGAGAATTCTAGCTAGTAAACCCCAAATTCTCCTAGAAATTCATGAGTTGAATTTTAAAAGCTAGGAAATTTGCTGCCCTCTTTCTCTGTTTTGTCCAGCCTTTTGGCTAATTCTAGCTGATTCTAAGCCCCCTCTTCCACCAGCACTAGGCATTGAACCTACGGTTTTAATACCGGGCTACACCGCTAGCCCTTTTTAAATTTGTATTTTAAAGACAGGGTCTGCCTAAGGTGCCGAGTTGCCCAGACAGGGCTCAAACCTCCAATCCTCCTGCCTCAGCCTCCCTGTTGCAGGGATTACTGGTGTGCTCCACAAGCCTAGTTCTGATTTTAAATCTTTGAAATTAGTTACCACCTGGTTTCCTGGCCCTGTTTGTTCCACTCTTCCTGTTCCCCAACAAGGGTGCATGGCCAGCTGGGCCTCTGGCTGGCAGTGCCCACTCTTTGGAACTTCTAGACCGTGGGTACTAGTGCAGATGAAGCCCTGAGCCCATCAGGTCATCTCACATGGGGCACAGGGCCTGGCAGTTGTCACTCCTACCCAGATTTGGCACCTTTTACTCCTTTTGGTTTTTCAGACTCAAAACCTAAAATGTTCCCTGAGGAGGGACCTGGAGGGGCTGGCAGTGTGCTAATGAGTTTTCATGCTGTGTCATCACTTAAAGTAAGAGTGTTGGCAAGGGGCGTGGAGGTCTGGAGACAGCTCCCCTGGAGTCCAGCTTGGTCAGCTGTACAGGAAGTTCCCAAGTCCCGCATTGGTCTTCATTTGTGTATAAACAGGAAGCATCAAATCTCCCAGTTCTGGAATTTTCTGTGGGGTAGCTATAAGTGGGAATTTGTTCCCTGCCTTTTTGGATTGGGATGCTGAGCTGGCCCTTGAGGCCAGCAGGTGAGCAGATATTTAGTCCTTAATGTGATCTGGGACATCGGCACTTGCAATATGTGCTGATTATTCCATTCCACACACCCAAAGGGGTGAGGAGTGTCAACCCTGTGCATGCTGAGACCCAGAGGCTAAGTGGGGGAATCGAGTAACCAACCAGCTCAGGGTTAGGGTTTGTCTGCTTATCGTGGGTCTGGCAATCCTGACTTGAATGCTGTCATTTCTGGGAAAATCAGCTAAGTACAAGCTGTGGGGACACCCAGCTGATTTAATGATCTGAGAGATAAGCACTTATGTGATCATCTCTGTGCAGTGGTCAGTAGCTTCTAGGTGAAAGTCTGAACACAGTCTCCTTTTCAAAAAGCAAGAAGTGAGACATGGGGCGGAGAGGCCTCTAGAATCTCATCAGCCTTCTACAGGCCACAAAGTGTAAGAGATTTTAATGCATTGTTTTGTTTTATTAAATAACGTTGTTTATACTTGTTTTTATAGAAATCTCTGCATGATACTAGTGTCTCCTTTATGTAAGGATGTAAAGTTTCTTTCCAAGGAAATTGAATTTATTTTAAAGAAAAATTACAGGCTTTTTTTTTTTGGTACTGAGTATCGAGCTCAGGATCTTATGCTTGAGAGGCAGGCGCCAGAACCACTGAGCTAAATCCCTGGCCCTGAAAATAATAGTATTGATGGCCAGTTCCTCAAGTGATGAATGAAAAACCAATTTTGGAGACACACAGCTTGGGAAAAGGACTGAGCATGCAACGAGGAAGAGGAGCCTTGTTGAGGAGGAAGTGCTGCCAGTGCCTGCTCAGGAGGGAGCAGGGAATGATACCTTGCTGGAAGGGCTGGCGAGTCAGCGCGGGTGCAGACCAGGCCATCAGGGTGGTGCTTTCCTTCCGGGATGGGTGGGCAGGTTCAGGCAGGCTCTGCTGCCAGGGTGGGGAGTGTGCCTGTGTATTTTTGCTTCCACAGCAGTCTTGTTTTGCCCCTGTGAATAACTAACTGCCTCTTGACCGCCTGGCTCTCCTTCCATGGCCCTTGATCTGATGATTTTATTTGGGAGATTTTAATCATAGGGAAGCAGCCCAGGAGTTTCCAAAGAGGGGAAAAAATCCAGTGACCAAATCCTTGTTTTAAACTTTTCTGTTTTCCAGATAGTCCACTGGGTCTCAAACCTTGGTCTTTAACAGGATCACCTGGGGGGCCTGGTGCACCATGAGACCTAGGCTCTGCCCCACTGTGCCCTGCTGGCCTGTGGGGGTCCAGGTGATCCCCAGACACTCCAGTGTTGGAGATGGTTGTTTACTTGGGGGTCCCTCTCTGGGCATCTGTTGGGATTCCCCTGAAGACTCATTAAAGTTATCAAAGGTTAGACCCCACCTAGGATTTGGGTTTCTTTGTCTTTTTGTGGTGTTGGAGATTGAACCCACAGCCTCATATGTGTGTGTGTGGGGGGCAGGGAATGTTACCACTGAGCAGCATCCCCATCTCCAGACCTTTTTTTTATTTTGGGACAGGGTCTCACCGAGTTGTCCAGGGTGACCTTAGTCTTATGATCGTCCAGCCTCAGCCTCTTGAATAGCTGGGATTTTTTAAATGCTCGCCTGGAGTTTCTGTTGTATGGACAGGTGGATACCCACTGGCTTTGCTGTGATGCTGGGATGTCACTTCCAGATTGGCTTTCATCATCTCTATGCTTTAGTAGGGTCGCTTCTGACTCTGATGCCAAAAGAGGACTTCAAGGGTGTCACTTCCAGGGACTTTGGTCCAGGCACAAACCTTAGGCATTGCTGTTGAGACCTTTAGGGAAATTAATGTGACAACATGCAGGCATGTTCTGGATAAAGAAGCAAAGGGACTGGGGAGACATTTAAAGATGCGAAAACCACAGAGCACTCAGATCTGAGAGGGCTTCTGTGGGAAACAGGGCGAGAAGGTAGGTAAGCTGGGCTGTGGGAGAGCAGCACAAGCCTGAGAACGGGTGGGAGGGTCAAAGCCTCGAGAAACGCTCCAGGCATCAAAAGGGTCCTTGAAAAATTGTTCAGAACAAGAGCAGCAAGTGCACCATAAGCCGCAAAGCAGTGGTGACTCAGAGGTGGAGGGGAGCAGGGCCTCTGCTGCTGGGCAGGCTGGCGGCACAGGTAACCCAGCCCGCAGTGGGCGGGGACTGGGCCAGGCAGCCAGAAAGCACAGGCTGCTTTTGTCTGACTACCCAAAAGATCCCAGGAGTGACTTCTCTGGAGTCTGGTGAACCAGCACCTGGTCACTGCTATTGTGTGTTGTTATTGGTCAGTTTAGGGAGCTGTGAGGGGAGAACAAGGATTAGGAAGACTAAAGAGGGCAAAAATTATCCCAGGATTTGTTTTTTCTTTTTTAATACTGGATCTTGTTTTGCAGTCCAGGCTAACCTCCACAGTAGTCCTCCCGCCTCAGCCTCATAAATGCTAGGATTACAGGCATCTGTTGTCATGCCCAGTTTGTCTCAGTTTTTAAGAAGTTAGAAAAAAAAGTGATTTCTGAAAACCATAGTTTGATACACTTGGGTTCGATTTACAGAAAATACCTGGAAAATACTGTGTACATCTGCTTTATGAGCATGCGTGGAGAGCCCAGGCTGGGCTAGAGTAATGGTCACTTTATTTTTTGTTTTATTTGCCCTGCTGGAGATTTAACCCAGGGCCTCATGCAAGCACTATACTACTGAGCCACACCTTCAGCACTTCTTAAAAGTTTGGGGCAGTTGGGCTGGAGATTTAGCTCAGTGGTTCTGGTGCCTGCCTCGAAAGCCAGGACCCTGAGTTCGATCCCAGTAACCACATACAGTGTTGGGCCTGGTGACTCACGCCCACCAGCAATCAATACCACATACAGGCATGGTGGCTCACACCTGTCATCTCAGCACTCTGGAGGCAGAGGCAGGAGGATTGCTGAGTTCAAGGTTTGCCTGGGCTACATAGTGAGCTTAGGGCCAGCTTGAACTACAAAGCGAAACCCTGTCTCAAAAAAAAAAAAAAAAAAAGTTTGGGGCAGGATTTCTCTGCGTTATCCAGACTGGCCTTGAACTTGCAATCCTACCTCAGCCTCTTGAGTAGCTGGGATTATAGGTGCCATTTTGATTTTTCAATACAAGGCATGCAGGGCTGACTGTGTGCTGGTAGGTAGCCAATGACAGGACTGCTGGCTGCTGGAGACCCTGTGCAGAGGCCCATGCAGGGTAGTGCCAAAGCCCTTGTGATGTTTGCCATGTTCCACAAGGGAAAGCTGTGTCCGGCTCAGGCGGGCACAGTGTCATGAACGTCCATATAGAAAGGTGCAGATGTGGGGACTCACTGAGATACAGCTCACTAGCCACTATCAAGACCATGGGGGCCCCTGAGCTTTGATGGAGAAGGGACCATCATATGAGGCTTTGTTTTTGGAAGGGAGGGAAAGAGGATTTGTCTGAAGGCAGTGGCCATAGCAGGCACATGGGTCACTGCAGTACCTGTGTCTGAGATGAGCTAGGCAGGCTGGCAGGGGTGGTGGGGGCTGAGGTGGTTGTGAGATCTGTACCAGCGCTGCTGTCTCATCACTGGGCCTGAGTCAGGCACAAGCTGTGGCTGGCCTTTCCCATCCTGTCATTGCAGCACTTTGGATAAAAGGCTGTTTCCTAAAGATCTGAGTCTGGGAGGCAGAGCCAGGGGGGTGCCCAGCAAGCTGGCCGGAAGTGTGGGGCTCAGTGGGCATTTCAGCTGGCATGAAGCTGTATACATGGACAGAAGTCCCTAGAGGTGATGCCTTCACTGTGGCATCAATCAGAGGTGGGTCTGGGGAGCTTAGTCATGATGAGAGCCATGGAGGTGACATTCTCAAGGCCTCTCAGCCAGCAAGTGGCATCTGTGTCTGTGCAGATCATGCAGCCTAGGTGCGATGGTGTGAAAGCTGCAGATGGCAGTGGCTGTCATGCTCCAGCTGACTCCGTGGAAGGACACCTTGGGCTCTGCCAGTGGAGGCTGGTGTTCAGTACTGAAGGAACTCTCTCCACCTGGACCAGCCAGGCCTTACCTGGGAATTCTGTTTCTCAACTTATTTTGCTATATTAGGAACCATTTTTTTGTTGTTGTTCTATTTTTGGAGACAAGGTCTTGCTATATAGTTTAGGCTGGCCTTGAACTCATTCTGTAGTCCAGGCTGGCTTTGAACTTGCAGTGATCCTCCTGCCTCAGCCTCTTGAGTGCTGGGATTACATGTGTACCCACTATGCCCGGTTTGTAGAAATGATTGTTTTGCTTGGGTATGGTGGTATATGACTATAATCCCAGCATTCTGGGAGGCCAAGGCAGAAGGACTATAAATTAGTTAATTCAAGTCTAATTTGGGCAATTTATTGAGACTTTTAAAAGTGCTAGGATACAATTCAGAGGAAAGGCCATGGGTTTGAGCTCCAGTTCTACCAGAAAAACAAACCTCCCAAGTCCCCCCAGGAGAATTTAGTGAATATTTTAAGGTTCTAGAAACGCAGCATGACAGCAACTGGAAATTTAGGAAAAATTGGGGCTACCTTTGAAAGAGGCTGATAATTAAAAAAAAAAATTCTTTCTTGATACCAGGGATTAGCCTCAGAATGTTGGGCTTGCTGGGCAGGCATGGTACCCCTGAGCTAATACCCTTCCCCACTTTTTTTTAAGATGCAGACAGTCTTGTGGGTGGCTTATGGAGGGAGGCCAACCACCAATCTTGCGAGTCAGGAGGCCTCTGTGGGGAGAGGGCAGTATGGGGCCTGACTGCCAACTTTGCCATCTGCCCTTTGCAGGTGGTGTTAGGAAAAAGAAGGAAAAACAGCAGTACCAAGTTTATTTCAGAGCAAACCACTCTGGCACTTAGACCAGACCAGATCCTTTGGTACAGGATATGGGGTCTTTTATAGGGTCACAGGAGCGGGGTTCGGTGAAAGGGAGTTGTGTCTACCTCATAAACAAGGCTTGAGAAAGGGTAATGATTACCTGAGGCTTGGGGACATGTGGGGAGTAGTGGCTGCTCTCTGCACACGGCTGACATAGTGATCAGGGCACTGAGTGCCACTGTTCTGGGGCGGGGGAGGTAGAGTGGTCTCTGATCAGCCTAGGATGCTGCAGTTGTGTTCCTTCCGCTGTGAATGCGGAATCCCGAGCACTTACCAGGAGCAGATCAAACTCTGATGCAGCCCCAGGGTGCAGAATCCCCTCCAGGGCATATGCAAGTTGTATCCTTGTGGTAAAGGCTAACATCTTAGAGCCCTTTCTGTGCCATGCGTTGTGCTGAGATTATACTATGTAACCTGAAGAATTCAGGCCGAAGGCTGTGTACATCTGTAAGAATTAATTGCTGATGTTTATCGGGCTCTTCCCATTGTGCTAGACTCATCTCATGCATCATTTCACTGAATCCTCTTTGCAGCCGGCATTTTGGCTGTTTCAGTTGCTTTGCAGGCAGAACGTTTACCAAGGCTGTGAAGTACAACATGGTCATGGTGAGTTCTGATCTTCATTACAGTGATTGTGGCGCTGGGCACTGCTGAACACTGTGTATACTGTGGTCAGTCTTCACAGTGATGCTGTGAGGGTTTGGGGATTGTTATCCCCATTTGGCGGGGGAGCAACTGAAGATCAGATGAGCCCATGTAACACAGCATGTGGATTTCATGCCAGGGGCTACCACGTGTCCCGTGGGATGGACTTGCTGGCTACCAGGCTGTGCATGCCTGTTTCCTGGACACACAGCTAGGAAATGCCAGGTCTGGGACTTGGAGCCAGCTCTGTTGGTTCTCGGGCTGGTGCTCCTGCAGCAGAGCTGAGAAGACTGCCACCTGCTCATCACTACCCAGACTTGCTTTGGAAATGGTCCCCAACCCTCAGTGACCCCAAAATGCCCTCCTGCTGATTCCTAGATCCTGTAGTCCTGGATGTGTAAGGGGTTTGAAACATTTAGCATCTTAAAGCCCCCAAATCCTCCTGTGTGTTCTCCTCTTCTTCCTCTTGCCAGTCTCCTCCCTGCCCTGCCCTCCGCTTGGTGAAAAGCAGGGGTGTGGATGCTGGGAGAGGCAGGGCCGGCCTCCAGCCGCGTGCAGCTCTCAAGCCGTCTTTGTGGGCTCCTGCGTGACCGAGTCCCTTGTTGGGCACCCTTACCGGGAACACACGCAGCTGTCATCTTTCTGTGCTTGCCCACCCTGGAGCAGCAGCACATTCTCGGATCTGCCACCACCAGCCGGCATTGTCACGGCTCAGATGTTGTTTGACCTTAGTCACTGGGGGCTGGGCTGCAGAGGGTGAGAGTTCCATGCCAGCCTCCCAGCCTGGATTCCCGCTGTGGGGCAAGGATGACCTTAGAACAATCCAGTGGCTCTTGGGCTCTGGAAAAAAAAAATCCATGCCAGGTTGTTGCCCTTTCTTCTTGCCTACTGCAGTGCTAGCCACAGCGCTGATAGTAACAGTCCAGCCCGGGCAGCAGCTGCCCCTGCCCTCATCTGGGCGCCAGCCCCGTGCTGAGTGTTTTATGGCAGTCACTTTACTCCCGTGACCCTTGGAGGTGGGTGATAATTACTGTGCTACGGATGAGAGGACTGTTGAGATAATTCTGAGTAGCTCTTGAGGGAGGAGGAGGAGGGCATTATTTTCTGTGTCCTTTAAGAAAGATTATGCTTTCTGTTAAGTCTGACGCAGAAGTTCTAAAGCAGGGCTGAATTTTATCCCCCAGGGTTCCTTGGAGAATGTAGGGAGAGATACATTTTTGCTCCTCACAGTTTGGAAGGGAAGTCTCCTGCTGTGGGTGAAGCCCAGGGATGCTGCTTAATATCCTGCAATGCAGAGGAAGACTCCTCGCGACAAATAATTATCTGCCCGGGAAGGGTAATAGTGTGAGGTAGGGAAACTGAGGCAGAGAGAAGAAGAAATTATAGTCAGCTTTCTGCTCACACCCTGCTGTGGTCCTTGGTCCTCACTGCCCTGAGCCCGCGATGGGGCTGCACTCTCCTCCTTCCAGCTAGGTGTGGGCCGGTGACTGTGGGCTGAGGGGCTGTGAGTGGGAAGCAGCGACCCTTGGCGGGGTTGGGAGCTTCGGGGCTCCTGTGACTGCCACGTTTCTTCCTCCTTGTGTTCCCGGAAGTCAGAACACCAGCAGCCTCGTCTTCTCGGAGAAGGTTGGGGTGGAGCTGCAGGTCCACATGCAGTGGGCGAGCGGAGCGGGTGTTGTGGGGAGTTGGGAGCGTGCCGGAGCCTGTCCGTCCTGGCTGGTACCACTCCAGCAGAGCAGAAATGGAGCTAGGGGTCGGACTGGGCAGCTGGCTCTCCGGATGCTGTGGGCCGAACTTGAAGTGCCCAGTATTCACGGACTGCTGCTCACTCAGCTTGGGCCTGGACCGTGGGAAGTGCAGGGATGCTGGCTGGTTCTTTCCTAAGGGAGTTGAAGATCAGCCATGAGCACGGTGAGGCAGTTCTGTGGAGTCCCTCAGGGATCCAGCAGTTATACCGGGACCTGGCTCTGCCTGACTGGGCCACAGCCACCCAGCCACAGCGAGTGCTTTTAAGTCAGCTGCAAGCCTGCGAGTGTCCTGAGGACAAAGTCCATCTTTACCTTCCCAGGGCCTCTTGTGTCTGCCACATAATGTTTGTTGAGTGAATTGGGGTTGAGGTAAGAGGGTAGAAAGGGAGCAGGGTTGTGATGGGGTACACCAGGGGTCTCTGAGCCCTGGGACAAGCCAGCCGCTTGGGGACTGGGTACAGGGCAGGGTGGCTCAGGCAGGAGGACAGAAGAGGGATGGACATTTTCATTTTCCTCAGGCTTCAGGTGTGCAGAGGGCCCCAGTCCCAAGGGACTTGGGAAGGAGTCCTTGGGTGGGGTGTCCCCCACTTACTGGACCCTGGGGAGGGGAGGCCTCTGCCCTCCTTGACTTGGCCTGCCTTTCCAGGGCTGCCCATCCCTAGGACGTGTGTTATTGTGCAGGAAGCGCTCTGGACGGGCTCAGTTCTGCTCCTTCCCTCAGAGCGGAGGAGTATCATTTAGGGCCAGGAGGGGCACCTGGCACCAACCAGAGCCTAGCCTGACTCGTGCCCCAGGTGCCTCAGTGTTCCTGTCTGTAAAAGGGGCCCTGGCCACCTGCCTTGGGCTGAGATGGGCGCGGAGAGGGTGCTGTGCTAGAAAGCCAGGGAGGCAGGCTGACATACTCCTTATAGCCGCCCTGCTCAGGCCCTCAGGAGCTCTTACCTCCCTGTTTTAGGTGCCTCTTGCTCCGAAAGTTGATTGTAACTGGCTGTGGGATCCACATACCATCCTCCTTCCCAGCCCTGTGGCCTCCCTGCTGGAGCCCACAGGCTGGTATGCATCTGTGTGCTTCCTGCCCATCTGCCCGCTCTCTGCCCACTGCCCTGATGAATATAATCCAGGAAGGTGCCCGCAGTCTGTACCTCAGGGATTTATGCAGGCACAGTCCGCAGAGGTTTATTCTAACTGGTGTCAGAGAGGCGCTGTGGCAGAACAGCAAAAAGCCCTGCTCTGAAGAAACACTGCTTGGGTTGGAATCCCACCCGGTGACTCCCTGGCTGTGTGGACTTGAGTGAATTACTAGTCCTTCTGCATCTGTGAAGTGGGAATTTGAGCAGAACTTGTCTCGATAGGCTTGGTTTTTTTTAATGGTTTTTATTTTTTATTGGCAAATTTTATTGGTACATTATATATACATCTCACAATTACACTCTGCATTGAGAATTTGTACTAGTATATGACACAACTTAATTCTCATCCCCCCCAAATATACAAGCATTGTTGTTTCCTTTTTTTTTTTAACCATCAATTTGTTGATAGGCTTGTTGTGTGGTTAAATGAGTTAATATGCTTAGTACATGCAAAAAACTTAATTCCCTCCCCCAAAAAAGCTTAACTGAGTATTGGGACATCATGTGCATGGTAGCTGTGAATGTTTATTATGTTTCTTCTGTTTTGTGCCAGGTAAATCAAGTTTGCTGTCAGCCACACCTTGCCTGGTTTGTTTGTTCCTTCTTTCCTTCCTTTCTTTCTGTTTGGTTTTGCGTTTTAAATTTTAAAATTTTTAATATATATCTATATATTAAGTATATATTAATAAAGAAAATATAAAACACTTCTATAAAAAAACAAAATTCCATAACAAAATGATTAGAGAATAGCTATGTGTAGCATGATCTTAAAGGAACCAAAATATTATTCAGAATATAAGTCAAGTTGAAAGATTCTCTCCTACAAACAAAACAAGCCAAATGGCAAAGCTTTCTGCAGTGAACAGAAGCTAGTGGTATAAATGAAATAAAATGACATTTCTTTTTTTTTTTTTTTGTAAATTAGCATCTCAAAATAATTTTTGAAGTGGTAGAATAAACAACTGGGGAATTGAAGTTCTACTTCTTATGCATCTGTCTTCTATTTTGCTTATTCTATCTCTCTTCATGTAAGAGAAACACACACTATTTCTGGTTATGTATCTGACTTACTGTTATGTTCTCAGGTTGCACCCTTTAAGTTTATCCTTCTTGATGGCAGTGTAGTGCTCCATTGCATATAAATACATTTTCTTTGCCCATTCATCAGTTGATGGGTATATATGCTGTCTCTGATCTGGCTATTATAAATTGTGCTGCTATAGACATGGGTGTGTACGTATCCCTTAATATGATAAATTTAACTCTTTTGGAAGATAGGAAGGAACTATCTGGATCAAATGGAATTTCTATTTTTAATTTTTTGAGGACTTTTTACACTGTTTTCCCATGCACTAGTTTACATTCCCAGCAACAAGGCAGAAGCATTTGCCCCACATCCTTGCCAGTATTTGTTATTAGTTATTTAATTTTTTATTTTTGCCTGGCTCTTGGTGTGCCATAATCAGTGTGTTCCCTGGCTTGTCTATAGCACCTGGCTAGTGTGGCCCAAGCCTGAGTTACATTGGGTGCTGTGTGTGGAGTTGGCTTTCTTGGTACTTCTCTCTTTCTAAGCTTTAAAAGACGCATGGCATAAATGAATAACATCATTAAAAATAATCAACTCACCTTAACCACACTATTTTCATATTCCATGCTTCCTCTGTATCTAGTAAACAATATTGTACTAACAGAGCAAAGACTTTTCTTTTGTTTTTTTTGACATAGGATCTCATGATATAATTCAGGGTGCCCTCAAACTCACTGTGTAGGTCAGACTGGCCTGGAACTTGTGGTAATCCTCCTGCCTCAGGCTCCCAAGTGCTGGGATTAGAGACATGTACCACTGTGCCCCGCTAAGATATTTTTAATGTAACTTCATTCTCCCAACATCCTTGCCCCCACAAAAGTTGTATAAACAAGTTTTGGGTTCTGGGGCATGTTGGGCTTTGGGGGCAAAGGTGGCAGAGCCATCTCTAAACGGGAATGAATGTTACTGTGAAGAATTGGCCATCTCTGTCTCTCCGGCATGGGAGCAGTACTTTTCTAACCCATAACTTTGCTGCAGTAATTAAAGGAAGTTGGATAGGTAAACTTTGTAGTTTAAAATGACATATTTTATTAGTTGTATTTGTTCAGGGTACCCATTTTTTTTTTTTT
>PVIC010036156.1:0-18675 GCA_004025085.1 Thryonomys swinderianus
AGAGAAGATCCGGAAATTGTCTATCTGTGATCTATTGATTTCACTTATTAGTATATCCTCCAGATGTCTCCCTTTGCAGCTAATCTTATCTTTCTCTGTTTTCCAGAACATATCACCTAGCCAGAGCGTAACCGGCCTTGAAAACTACAGATCAAAGATGCCAGCCTGTCAGTGTCCCCCCCGCTGTCCCCGCCATTCCTGTTCTCCTGCTCAGCACTGCTCTGTTAGGCAGATCGTTCTGGCAAGGTCTGACTTTCTGTAGTATCTAACTATGCACAGATGAACGTTAATTTGGCTTTTATATTCCACTCTTGTGAGCTGCTCTAATCAGCTATTTTGTGAACCAAACTTAGTGACATTAAGTGTTTTGCAGCTATTCTTAAAAATGAAACGTTTTCAAAGGATGGAAATTCCTTTATTTGGATATCTTTAAGTGTAAGGTTAAAAAAACGCCTCGGGTTGGATTTAAGACAATTCCAAAAAGGTTTGATCAGCGGTGGAGTTCCTAATCTGTGCCAACTTCAAAGGCATTAGCTCCAAGAGGCAAACACTGCTCAGATGTATGTGAAAGGGTATGTTTATCCAAAAGTCAGTCATATTAACATAAATATTGATATTTATATAACATTCTCCACAAATGGAAAATTTGTTCTTTAGCCAAATTACAGGAACCCAAAGGCTTCTTTACTACTCAGCAAGAAGCTGCCACTTGTAATGTTCTTAAGGAAAAATATTCTAACATTTTTGTGTGTGTTTTTACTGAAAAAATTTTAGCTAGAAGATATTTTCTTCCAAAGATACCATTAGAAAAATCATTAAAAGTAACATGAAATAATTTTAGAACCCTCACTTATCACATCTTGTGCTTTTATTAAACTTGTCTGTGTGAATGTCCAAAAAGCTGGTAACATTTCATTTACATGTAGTCTCTAGGACCATGGCTCCGCGAAGCTTTTTCTTTAAGACAGATATTCACGCTGCAACGTCTGGTCATCCTATTTTAATGTCGCACTCCTTAATCTTACATTGTATTTTGCTTATGCTTCAAAGGAAGAAATTCTGACCCATAAACCAAAAGAATTATAGTCACCTTAAAAGTTTAGTCCTTCTCCCAAACAATTTTAAACACATTGATTGATTTAAACACTCCAGTTAGTTTCCCCTCATGACTTGTATTTAATGACAGGGCAAATCCATTTTATATGAGATTTACAGAGAAATTCTGTCATCCTGGAATCAAAGCCACAAAAATGCAAAATTATGCTTCAGTCTATTTTTTTAGCTTTTATTTTCTGCTAAATTTGAGGGTAACATCCTCTTTTATATTTTTAGGGTAACAAAAACTGTTTACTAAACATGAACTTTAACCTAAAGTTATAGTTTAACCTAAAGTTATAGTTACAGTTTCTTTCACATTCTCAAGTCTATATTTTATCTACTTTTGTTAAGGTCAGGTGAGTAACACAAACATTTGGCAAATAGCACTGGTTTTAAAGTGTCAAGAAAACACACCATTCTGTGAACTCACATTACAAGACTATATCTCTGATAAGGTAAATTAGCTCATAATATTTTTCATTTATTTATTTATTTATTTATTTATTTATTTATTTATTTATTTATTTATTTATTTGGGGTCTCACTTTGTGGTTCAGGCTGGCCCTGAGCTCACTATGTAGCCCAGGCAAGCCTCGAACTCAGCAATCCTCCTGCCTCTGCCTCCCAAGTGCTGGGATTACAGGCGTGAACCACCACACCCGGCTCATAAAATATATTTTAAGCACTTTTAATTTATCAGAATTTTCTTATACTAAACTGGAAACATTTGGGGGCATTCCAGAAAAAATTTCTTAGAGATTAGAAAATTAACATCTGAAAGCTAAAAATGTCCACCAGAGAAAAAAGTTATCAGCAAATAAGCTTTTGTTCCTATTATGGGAAATAGCTTGAGGTACATGGCAGAAGCAGTGGAAAGGAACTCAATTTTCCTATCTCTTTAAATAAAACCTTTTATTTTAGTTAAAGCTAATCTATTATTATAGTTACTACAGATATAGGAATGGGCAGTAAAAATTTAAAATTAGATATACTTTATTTATTAAACTTGGAATACTAGGGGAGAAATAATGGAACTAAACTATACTCAACATATTGAGAAATTTAAAACAGATGCCTCCTAAAATTTAGTGTATTACATGCTTGTAAATAGCATGAGTTTCCAAAACATGACATTTTTTCTTAGGACAGTAGTGTGTGTCCATTGGTTGATAGAGCTGGGAAAGGAGCAACAGATATTATTTAAAGTTCCAGATTGGATGAAACTACATAAGCCCGAGTCTTTGCAATTACTCCAAGTGGAACAGAATATTTCTATTTTTGGAAAGATATGAGTGAGTGAAGTTAATGACTTGCTAAAACTGACCTATTTTCATGCTTTTGCGTACATGCCATAAAATAGGCATCATTCTTTGTTTTTATACTTTTAAGAGTTCTAAAATCTTTAAATATGTACTAGAGCTGTTATAAATGGATTTTCTACAGGAATAAAGCTGAACTTGAAGGCTGTCTCAGTTGTCTTAATTTATGGTCCTGTAGTTTGGGACTCTCACGAGAAGACAAGCAGGTAGTTGTAACAAAACCCGGCAAACCCAAGGGAAGTCTTACAAATGTGCATTACGGATATCCACAGGGGAACACCCATTTTTATCAGAGTTTCAGAAGCAAATCTGAAAACTGAAATATACCTCTTCCACTGCTCACTTAGAAATTTCACATCAAAGCCCAAATACAAGTCCTTACTTTTCTGAAATCCCAGCGTCTATATAAAGCTACCTTTGCTTAAATATTTATTTCTCTCAGTAAAGTGAAACAAGAATGAAAGAAAGTAGCAAGAAGATAAAAGAGAGGAAGAAAGGGAGGGGGAGAGCTGAGGAGGAATGAGGGAAAGAAAAGAGATTTCTAAAACAGGCATGGTGCCCCGACACAGATGGGTATAGTTCAACGCTGTCGGGGAGACCCACAAGCATTGAGGCAGGGAAGGACCTGAACCAAACTTGATTTGCAAACACCGAAACCTTTACCCGTCCTAAGATTCAGCTGCTGCTTTAGATGAGAGGGTATTATTATTTCTCTTGCAGTAAGTTGCAGTTACGGAGTCGAGTTTCCCTTGTTTTTTAGTCTCAACAATGGTCTTGAGGTTCGACGCCCACCTAGGCTGGCTTAGAACGCACTCTTGCATTATTTTCTAGAGCTTACTTGGACTTTAGATAGGTAGATACTACTTTGAATGTAGATTACTCGCGGAAAATGAAGATAGATTTGGAACACTTTTCCATTCAGTCAAAAACAAACGTGCACATTCTCTGATAAAAACTGCGGAAGTAATTAATATTAATCATTTTATCACAGAGAAAATCATTCAAACTAATTCCACTTATTACACAGCATATTCTAAGATTTTTATTTCAAGTCAAAACATACTATTACTTAGATTTCCAACTTTTTGTATTTGTATCACCCTGTCTAACAGAGTCACCTTTTTCACCAGACAGGAACAGGAGACTGAGAAGTTAAGTGACTTACCTGAAACTTGATAAAAACTGAAAGACCCAGGTGGTGGCGCATCCCCAGCACCATGGCAGGGGACAGGTTCCTCTCCCCCCGGGCCTCAGCCAAGCTCCCGGGTCGGTCTGAAAGTTACTTCCGAACTTTCGGGATTGTCATTCTTGTCTGGCGCGTGTTCCTTTGAAAAATTCCTAAGTTAACTTTTCTAAGTTAACTGTTATGGTGTCTCCGTTCCGAGATAACACGGGTAGCGTTTAGCATGTTTCACTACAACAATACACATTGTCTCTTCTTTTGCTTCTCTCATTTTTTTCTGACTTCTCCAGCGTTTTTAAGAAAGGCACGGATCGTCCCGGCCTGTGTTTCCGCACCGCGGAGAGCACCGCGTCCTCCCGGCTCCTCCCCGCTGCGCCCAGATAGCCGCCGGCGGATACATCTGATCTCGAAATGTCATAAAATATAAATGTCCGTATTTATTCTGTCTGAAGAGCAAAGATGCCTAATGGATGTTTTTTTCTTGCTATTTTTCTCTGGGACAGAGTTAGCTGAATGCTTTATGCTTTGTGGTACATAAATACTTCTTATCCACCTCTAAAACCTCTATGTATTTTCCTTCCCTTTCTCTTCCCACTTTTCTCTCCCTCCTCCCTCCTCTGTCCTTTTTGCTCTTCTCCTTCACCACCTTTGGCCTCTTCATCCCTCTTGAAGCAGTTTCTGGGTTTTTCACCGTTTCAAAAACAGGAGGGTCGGGGGGTTACCCCCCCCCTTCCGGGTTCCCCCTTCTGTCTCTCTTAGGCAGAAGCTTTTCTCTCAATAAAATCGTCCTACTCAAAAAGAAAAAAAAAGAAGAAACAAAAAACAGGAGGGTAAATAGACTCAACTGTGGAAGTAATTTTACCCGCCGAAAAGGATGTTGAATCTTACAACTGATTCTCTGATTCCTTTATTTCTACATCAATGCCCAGACAAGCGCAAGTTCCGTGGGCCGTGAGGGCCGCTCCTGCGCACGGACCGGGGCCCAGCGAGCGAGCTGCTCCGGGACGGCGAGGCCGGAGGAGGAGCGGGAGGCAGCCGCGGCCGCGCAGGCGCCAAGCCCCGCTCTGGGTGTGCGCGCCCCGCGTGGGAACGGCCGCAGCGCCTGCCCCGGGCGGGCCCAGCTCCAGTCCCGGCCTCGCGGGAGGAGGAGGAGGAGGAGGAGGCCAGGAAGAGCGCTGCTTTTTGTGTACGATCGTCTCGATGAGATAATTTAGGGATTTTCCAGGAAACAAGATTTTCTGAGTGGCAATTTTTTGAGCGTCTGTATTTTTAAACACCATATCGATCATTTAAAATACTTTCCACGCATCATTATACGAACCAAAAGAAATGCAATCCGGAAGAGTCGGAGGGAACATGCACGTTTTCACCCTGAAGCAACAGACCAGGTTTTCCATTCCTCTCGAGCACAGAACAGCCGCGTTTGCCCTGGTGGCTCCGGCTGGCCCGCTCCGCCAGCTCTGCTCAGCCGTGCAGGCCCGAGCGGGCTGCCGGGCACCGTGGCCCTTCCTGCCCGGCTCACTGCGCCCCGGGAGGGCACGCAGGGTCGGGTCTCGGGTGCCAGGCCGGGCTGGGCAAGGCGCTGTCGGGGAAGGGGCTGGGGTGGGCGCCGCGCGCTCAGAGCTGTGCCGGGCGCTTAGCTCTCCTGCGCCCCAGCCGCATCTTGACGGCGACAGGGCCCAAGGACGGAGGCGAGCTGTCTGCCGCCGGCTGCGCCCTGTTCCCACCCGGGCATTGCTGTCAAGGAGGATTCGGCCCCTAAATCAGAGACAGAAAGTCTGTCTCCCAGGACTCGGGCTGGAGGTGCCGCTGAGCGCGTGAAGGAGCCATTGTCTGCGGCCCTGGGCTGTCAGGAGTGTGTGATTACACGCTGGAAAAAATGCAGCTCTTGCAAAGGCTCAAGTGCCTGAATTCTACAATGGCGATTAATTAGGGCAGCCAAAATCCAAAGTAGGGAAATAACTAACAAGTTTTCAGAATGAATGGAATCAGTTTATAACGTATAGCAGGCGGTCTGCCCAATTGCTGTGCCCTTCGAACAAGTAAAATAACGAAGAGACGACGCATTCTGCTAATTCCGTCTGAATTCCTTTAACTAAAGCCTAGAGCTTTTTGATTCCATTAAATATAGTATATGCTTTTTAACTTGACAAATAAAAATCTGCTAGGTACATTAGAGGGTCACTGACACCAGAATGAAACTAAGTAATAACGTGGAAGCTGGGTTTCTAGTTTTAAAACCCTCAGACACAGCCGATCTCATCTTTCTGTGGTAACAGCCGGGAGAAGAGCCCCCGGTGTCAGGCTGAAACAATTGTCATCTCGAAAGCGAGACACCGGATGATTTGAAAATTTGCTCTTAAAAGTGACATCGTGCTTACTAAAAGTGGAGGGGCTGAGCTTGGATGTAGAACATGATTAATAGAAAATCTTCAGGAATAAGGTTTACAGTACAATAAATATTTAATTCTACCATTTACCCTCTTGCTTAGGATGCATCGAAACAGAATTTGGGTCGGGGTTTTCAACAATAATAGATCATTTCCACTAAGGGAGAGCGTTTTACAGAGGTGCGGTTACCTGGCTTGTGTTTTGGTATCTTTGTGAGATCAAAAAGTTGCTTAAACTACTTTTATGACAATGTCTGGTTATCTTTAAAAATTCAACTGTACATTATAAAATCACAACATAAATATAGAAAAACATATTACATAGAGTAAGCGTTTGCAGCTCTTAAAAATCGGGCTACTACCAGTGAGGTATCTTTAAAAATAAGACTTTCCTCCACCCTTTATTAGTCCTTTTATTCTTTTGAATAAAGCTTTCTGCACAGACCTTTTCAACTCGAGTTGTTTTTTCTCCCTGCATATTTTGTTGTTGTTATCATCATTAATCATACAAGTGAAGAAGAAAATTGAACGCTCATTTCTCTCTCCATTGCCTTCACTTGTAACTTCTAAATATGGATCAACTTGTGACACATGATAAACGACCCACACTGAATACCATGTACTTTCCAGTAATCTGCTGACCTCTCACCACTTCAGCTTGGTAGTCTGGCTTGTTATCAGAGTCATGATCCTTACCAGGTCTTCCCTGAATGAACCGAATAATTTCATTTTGTCTCCTAACTCTATTTGGCTCACCCATTCGGCTTTAGTCCCTAGGACTTCCTTGACTGTAGAAGAGTCTGCCAAATGTGGGGTGGCCTCAGGGCCTTTGATTGAGTCTTTGTCTGTCTGGGATGTTTGATTATTAGTTAGATTCCGTTTTCACCCATGTCTCTATTCAAAAACGACCTCTTAAGAGAGACATTTTCTCACCACTGCCAAAAAACAATGTCCTCATCATTATTTATTTACTGTTATTTTGCTTAAATTTCAAATATCACTACAAGACCTTATTAGATATTAATTTAGTCATTTGTTAAATCAATTGTACACATTCCCTATATCCCAGCCTCTACTCTAGGATTTTGGGATATAGCAGAAAACATAGAAGAATAAGTTTGCTGCTCTCATGCAGTTTAAATTTTAGAGAAAAATGAAAAATAATAAAAAACATCAAATACACAGTATAATGGACTGTTATAAAGACTAACAAGGGTAAAAACCCAAGTCAGAATATGAGCTGAGGGTGAGGTTGAAATTAAGTAGTCAAATGTAACTTTTCAAAAAGAATTAGAAGGCGCAAACTAGTTAAGACTTTAACTAAAAAAGGAATTTTAGAAGTAAGACAGAGCACATACTAAGAGTTACAGTATTAGCTCTTAAAGTAGGAACATACAGTGTAGAAACGAGAAAGCTGAGGAGGGAATCAAACAACGATGAGAAAAGAAAAGATAAGCACTATTCTGGACTTTCTACTTTTACTCTCCATTTTTTATACTGTGGATTGAACCCAGAAGCACTAACACTGGGTTATATCTGTAACCCTTTAAATTTTATATTTTGAGGCAGTTTGCTGGCCTCGCACTTGAGACTCCCTTCCGCTGCCTCCCTTTGCCGAGTGGCTGGGATTACAGACACTCACGCCCACACCAGCACACACCCTTATCTCTAAATTTAGACCCAAAAGATTAGCACATTTATCCAGAATCGTCAGAATTGAAGGCCGATGGAAATATGACTAGAGAGACTAGCAAGAGACAAGGGGTCATCTTGGCCTTGTCACTGAGGACAGTGTGGCCTTAGGCAGTAGCTTTGACCATGTGCCTCAGTTTCTTCAGCTGCACGGTGAGAAGGTTGTGTTAGCCACTCTTTATATTCCCTTTAAGTCTTTTTTTTGGGGGGGGATTTTAAGAGATAGTTGCTGCATACATTTTTAAAAAAATATTAACTATGAAAAGCACTTTGAAAAGTTTAACAATGTTTGACTAGCTCTGATCAACTCAAGCAATCTTTATCTACTAGAAAGATGAACAGACATTATCCGAGAAAAGAAATGGAAGCATTCCACGGAGAACGGACTTTAAGAGAAAGCAACTGGGCATATCAATTCATGTGCTAGGGGACTGGCACGTACATGTTAGAATGGGGTGGCTAGAACACAAAGTGGCTAGACACACAAAGAGCATGCTGGAAGCTGCTAAGTTTCTTGAGCTCAAAATACGTGAGTTCAGAGAACAGGCGAGAAGTGTGGACCCGCTCTGTGAATCCCAGGACGCACTGACAGTTTCTAGAGACACAAGCACTACACATATTTCCCACGGTCACTAACACATCAGCAAGATGAAATACAATGAAAGTATGCAGTTTCTTATTCTAAGATACTTTTTTGGCATGCATTTTTACAAGGGAAAGTGGATAAAGAACAGATAAAGCTTTAAAAAGTTATTGGGATAAGTTACAAGGTTGTACAAGTAACATTGGAAGGGCTTCCTTTCTGTCTTCTGTTTCAAACAGGGACACTGTACAGTGCAGAACACATGGTCCCTGCTCTCATTTTGCTTATCGCATGGAGGAAAATGGCATTAAACAAACATAGAACTGTACTCTGAAAGTCATTTAACAATATAAAAGTGTAAGAGTGGGAAAAGTGTTCTAAACCAACTTGTTCAGTTTTAGAATTAAATGATGAGGGCCGGAGGGTTAGCTCAGTGGTTCCGGTGCCTGCCGCGCAAATGCAAGGTCCTGAGTTCGATCCCCAGTAACCACATATAATGCTGGGCGTGGAGACCGCCCACCAACAATCAACACCACATACCACAATGCCGGGCGTGGTGGCTCACGCCTGTAATCCCAGCACTCGGGAGGCAGAGACAGGAGAATTGCTGAGTTCTCGGCGGCTTGCCTGGGCACCATAGTGAGCTCAGGGCCAGCCTGAACTACAAAGCGAGACCCTGTCTCAAAAAGCAAAAAAAAAAAAAAAAAAAAAAAAAAGAATTAAATGATGAGATGCACTACAGAAATTGAGTGCAAGGTTCCTTGAAGTCACTGGTTTAATATTGGTCAAGAAATTAAGGAAGAATAAAAGAATACAGAAATGTCCCTCTCACACACATGTGGGTTTTTCTTTCCTTCTCTTCCTCTTCCTTCATCCTCCTGCTTGGACTTAGGTTTTACACCAGCCATCTGTGTGCAAATTCCTAAAACATTCCTTTAGACACTGTGATTCACCAGCCTTTGGTGTCATGTTGCTAGTGCTTCACATGTGGGATAATCTATGTCTGACCTTAATTTTAAATGGATATTATGTTTGCACTCAGACTTATCAGATATGACTCATGTGGCCAGCGGCACATCTATAGAATATAGGCCTGACACAGGAGTTAATAGATGGTTTCCATGAAACACCTATAACAATGGAGACACAGTATACTAGAAATCCATTTCCGAACAAAGGAGTGGGAAAGAAAAATGGATAAAAAAGTGCAGAAAGGCATAGCCAAGGAAAGGCTCTGCCTGTATGAGAATATGACACCTACTTTCAAATTCCACATTTTAAATGAACTCCTACAAAATCAATTTAGTTAAATTTAAAGAAATTATGCCAAACCAATCTACAGTAAAGAAGTGGCATAAGTTTAAAAATAACTATAAAGCCACCAATATACTCTATTTAGAAATAAAATGTATCATGTGTCATATCCAATGGAAAGGCATGCTCATAAATAAACACATGGTCGTGTGTCCTTGTCCACCGTACTCGCCAGATCTGGCACAGGACGACTTCTGACCCTGCCCTAAAGTCAAAACGACCACAAAAAGTCAATATTTTGAATCAACTGAAGATACAAGGCAGCCATGACAGAGAAACTAAAGACACTTAAAAAAGAAGATTTCCACAATTATTTCAGAAAGCAGCTAGAATGATGATGGGATAAATGTGCTCAAAATGTGGGTATTTTGAGGGTGATTAATGGTGATGAGCCTCTTACTGTGATACAATTTAAACAGTTTAAACATTCACCATATTTTTCTATCATACGACTTCTATTTCCCTCTAGGTAGAAGGGAAGCCCAATAGTTAGTTGCACTGGGATAAACATGCTTGTAATACAGAAGACATAATATCTATTTTCTTGGTAAGCCCCTAAGAAGGTAAAGGGCTGGATTTTTATTATAAAAAGCACTTCCTACAAATTTTATGAATTATTTATTACATAAATTATTCAGTATTACTTGAATTATTTAAAATTTACCATGTATTTCCTTCTTTCAATTTGAAAAGAGATTATAATGAAAAGGAAAGATATTTTGATGAAGTGACGGGGGCTTGAAATTTTCGGGCCACAGAAAGAGAAGAGGTACATTCCTGACACTTGGGCTTGCTCATTTGCATATGAGTGTGTGAAAATGACAGTCCAGCTCGCTGACAGGGAACTGGATTAATCCAAAGGATAATGAGTGGTTACCTTTGGGGGACTTCTAAGTCCAGGCACAAGTGACATTTCTATTCACAAAGATTCAAAAGCAGTTAAATCAAAAACAATTCTGGAGATAATGACTGAACTTTTCCACAGATAGAAAACTAGGACTTTGGAAGATATTAGAACATGCTATTATCTGCAGTTACTCACAGACATGAGTCCGATTAGCTAAGCCTGAGAGACCCTGACCTGAAAGCTGAGCAATTCTCCCTGAATCAGGGTGAGACTAGTAGTATTTCTATCTAAGACTAAAAAGTATTTTTAATACTGCAAAACATTTCTGTTGTCTCTGCCTGTACTTGAGGAAATTTCTAATAATTACAAAAAGCAATGAAATTAAGGTTCAGATGATTAAGAACTATTTTCAAACTCAATAAATATAAAATGTGTCCTTCATTCTAACAACAATTTATAGAGCAGGTGCATATCTGACCTAAAGTTTTTACTATGCATTCAATGTGCATGGCTTTTACTCCATCTTTTAGGAAAAATGGTATATTAACTTCAACAAAAGGTAATGTTGGCCATGGGATTATAGGTTATAAAGTCTAAATAACCAGAAGACTTGGGTGTTGCCTATACCACTTATTAAGTATGAAATTCTAAAATTTCAGATACCTCTTCATCAGAGAAAATGATGCTGGGAGTAGTGGTACAGCATTTGGAATTCCATAATTCCAAATTATTTTGGAAGGCTGAGGCAGGAAGATTGCCATGAGTTCAAGGCCAGCTTGGGCTTCACAGTCAGTGTAAGGCCATTCTGAACTACATAGTGAGACCCTGTCTCAGGAAAAACAAAGCAAAACAAAACAAACATATCTATCTATCTCCGTCTCTCTGTCTCTCTCTCAGAAAAGAGGTACATCCATGACACATGAGAGAGAGAGAGGCAGAGAAAATGATCACTTCCTAGTCCATTCTACTCCACGGTGTTTTGGTAGAGATCAGTTTAGTTAAGTGAAGTCAAAGTCTGTAATGATTAAAATGGTACTGAGACTAGGAAAACATGAGTCTGAATTTTGATAGACTATGGAAAGGATTTTTTAAAATATTTATCCTTCTGAAATCTCACTTTCCTTTGTCTTAAATGGGCAAGAAAGGATTGAACTAGATTGCTTTAAAATGACTGGATATCTATGAGTCCACCTGTATAACTATCTAGCAATTTTATATGCTGGCAAATATTAATAATAGATTAAAGTATTTTGGGTACAAATTCATGCAAATGTACCCATTACTAATGTAGCATGAGAAAAATTATATGTATAAAACATGCTCTTCGAGTTAACAGTTTTATGTCAATTCTCGAACAGTTGTTAAAATTTTCAATTTATATTATCACTGTCAGATAATAACAATATTAAATTTTTACTTGAACAAACATGGACACAGGCCAGTAAGTTCTTCGAGTCACAAGCTACTGTGAATAATATCACTGTGAAGATAAATGTACAAATCAATTTCCGGCTCCCACGTTCAGTGATTTTCGGGTAGGAATATTCTGAAGAACCTCCCTAAGTCTGAATGGAATATCTACTCCCTAAAAGTTAAGCCTCCAACACTATTTTCTTTAAATTGGCAGGGGAAAAAACAGTTTGTTTCCATAGATAAACAAAATGTTGTATACACATGCAATGGGTTCTTATTTAACCTTAAAAAGTGAACGATATCTTGCTACACTGTGGAGGAAACCAGATGTTGTACCAGTTGAAAGAAGCCATTTAAAGGATGCTGTGCGGTTCCCCTGTCACTGGAGTGGTCAGACTCATAGACACCGACTGCGGAATGGTGGGCACCACAGGGTGGCAGGGGAGGAAGCAGAATCTGTGGTTAGCGGGAAAGGAATTTCAACTGGGGAAGATGAGCATGCGCTAGAGATGGATGACGGTCAGGGCTGCACATTGGCAGCTCCACAGTGATGCCTCCTGCTCTGAGGTGAGCATTTAAAAAGTTACATTTTTATTATGTACATTGTACACCATACAAAACTTTCTGTCAAGTGATTTTTCTATGCCTTTCTCTGCTGCTGCTTTGATCTGGAGTCATAACCTTAGTTAGGATATTGAGATTTTGTATTTCCAAAAGTAATCTGAAAGATATACAGGAAGAGAGTGAGTTTGGTAACTCTGCTCTATCTTTTAATTGTAATCCTACTTCTCACGTCAAGAGCCATGTGTGGAATCAGTATGAAGACAACCTACGTGGTTCCTTTCTTCACTTCCTCTTCCAGATAATGGATTTGGATAAAATGACTGACAGTTTGGGCCAGAGATTTAGCTCAGTGGTTCTGGCGCCGGCCTCACAAGCACAGGCCCTAAGTTCGATCCTAGTAACCACATACAGTGCTGGGCATGGTGGCTCACGCCCACCAGCCATCAATACCACATACCACAGTGCCAGGCGTGGTGGCTCATGCCTGTAATCCCAGCACTCAGGAGGCAGAGACAGGAGGATTGCTGAGTTCCAGGCTTGCCTGGGCTATATAGTGAGCTGAGGGCCAGCCTGAACTACAAAGTGAGACTCTGTCTCAAAAAAAAAAAAAAAAAAGACTGACAGATTTACCAAGCCAGATATTTTAGAAAATGACTAAAGTGAGTATCCATAAGTAGACCTGAGGCTTAGTCACAGAAAGGACTTGCTTAAATATGAACTATGTTGCAAACTTCTCAGATGTTATGAGGAAAGCCTTATCTTAACTTCATATTAGAGTGCCTCTATTTATGCACTTGCTAGAGATTTTAAGTTTGGGTTTCATATGTATTCCATCACTCCCCCACAAACCTTAAGTTTCAGGCATCCCTAGTATACACCTTGGAGTATTTCTTATTTATATTTGTTGAGAGACATAGCCAAGAAAAGTTACATGCCATTGCAAAGAGGTTCATAATTCAAATGTCAAGGAGAATGCATAAATTGAAGGTATTTACATAGTAGAATACAATTTAGCACTGAAGTAAATCAAAATATACCATATGCAATAATATAGATCTCTGAGCAATATAATAGATACTTATATTAGACTATATATTAGAATAATTTTTTTGTAAAGCTCAAAACACATAAAACTCTCATGCAAAGGCAATCTCAAAGCCAAAGATAAAGGCAAAGCCAGGGTGAAAATCCATGTAAGTGGCACACTGCACACCACAGAAGGCATCATTCTTCTCAGGCCTGAGGGAAGAGCGGACAGCCCCTTTCAATGTGTGAAGGCCAAACCCTGTGTGTTCTTTGGGTGCAGACCTGGATGACTAACTGCTGTGGGAGAAAGGCCGACGGAGGAGGAAGAGTGCGGCTGCCTCCTCAGATGTGGCACCTGGGCCTAGAGGTGCACACCTGTAATCCCAGAACTACAGTAGGCTGGTGCAGAAGTGTTATACATTTATTCTCAGACCGGGCAACTTAGTGGCTTAGTAAGATCATGTTTGAAAAATGTAACATATTAAAAATAATTAAAATGGATAATACTTAGCTTAGTGTGAAGGCCCTGGCTTTAATCCTCAATGCTATATTAAGAAATTGGTGTTGCTTAATTTCTTAAATTGAGTAGTGGATTTATAAGGGTTCATGATATTTTAAGTGTCATTTTCTATTTATCAAATAAAAGACTCCAAGAAATGATTCTAGGATATATTCTAGGGTTGTGGGATAGATGGAAAGAAATAGTTAAAATCAACTCTTTTCCACAGATAGATAATTGATTCTTCTATTCTTTGGCCCTGAAAGTTTGTTCCTTTTTTTTACTTGAAAAAAGAGATATATTTGTGATTAAAATATTGCATTACATGGTTCTATCTAGCTATATCAAGTTCTGTCATTGGAAACTTGTCATGATTTGTCAAATGCCAGCTAAAGGTACAGTCCTCTGATCTTAATTCAATGAGAAAGTGACACATTAAACAGTCCCTGTTCTCTATAAATATCTTTCACGTTGTTTACCTGGTTCCTCAGGTAAGTGGAACATGTTGAAGATCTTTGACTGTTCTGGGTTGGGAAGAAATCTTTACTTCCCTAACCTATTGTGTGCTCTGTATTCCCTTTTACTGCTGACCTGCATGTAATACACAGAAGATGAGGTTTTTCTCACAGAAAAGTAATAGGAATACAGGACTAAAAGCTGATCAATGCATTTAGAAGTTGAAGAATGGGTTTACTTTTAAAGGGAGGCTTTTCCCACATAGATACTGTATTTGGGAGGCTGATCTGAGATGGTGTCACATTAATTCCCACAGAATCTCCTAGGGGTGCATTACCCTCACTCTCCTCGCAGAGCACCTGGTGGCTCGATCTTAAAATACGTGGGACATAAAAATGCATCATCTTTTACAAAATATTCGAGTCTATCCTTGGAAAATTCATCAAGTCCGTGTTATATTTTGAAGTCTGATAACAAACTTAACCACCAGTTACTAATGTAACATGTGCTCCTAGAAACAAAAAGGGTGTGTTTTGCACTTTAAATGTCCATGAGAACTACTTCTGTCTCCCTCTCTCTCTCCCTCCCTCTCTCTCTCTCTCTCTCTCTATATATATATATATATACACACACACATAAATATGTAAAATGGAATGACATGAAAGTATAAATTATTATATATTCCTGCTTATATTTTCCTTTGACAAAAGTTCATTTCTTTTATAGGAAATGTAGCATCTTATTTTTGTCCTTATTCTTATCCTGGAAGAATATTCAGGAAAATGCTAATTTCCAGAAAGTTTTCCTTTTTAGCCAGTATAATAAACATTATGTTAAAAGTATACGTTCAAACTAAATCTTGCTTCTCCGGTGGCATTTGAGACATACCATCTGTACTGGTGCTGCACTAGAACAGAGAAAGCAGCATTTTACTTGAGGTGCGAGAGTCATTGTACTATAAATGAATTTAATGGAGAACAGCTTGTTTTGAGAAGCAAAGAATAATCTATAGTTCAATGCTGGACACACATTCTCAGTTTCTTGTAATATGTATCTATAATACATAAGGTACCATGTGGCACAACAGACAAACTCCCTAAAAACAAACAAAAATGTCGAGGGAGAGTATTGCAAGGGAAAAAAAAAGAAAAGCTATAAATTGGTTAATTTAAAATAACAGAAGCTGAAGTATACATTTTTCCCATTTTAATTGGGTCAACTTGTTTAAAACACGATTTGCTAATTAAGTCTTCAACCAAAAAAACAAATGGAGGCAAGTACAGTATAGGAAAACTTGTATGTGAGAGGCACTGACAGATTATAACATGGTGTCCCATTAGATGACGTGGTGTTTTGACTGCATTGGCTACAGAGGGTTGTAATTTAAATGGCATTAAAGATGCATAAGATCTAGCATTGGAATCTTTTGGTCTGTAGTCACAACGCAGATAAAATTGTTCCTTTGATCTTGCAATGCCGAAGTCTGCTGTCCAGAAGGGAAATGTCTTTGTGTTTCTCTCTTAAACTGAGACAGATTTCATTTTCCATCTAAGGCATTTTGTTAACACCACATAAAAAGTAAAGCACATTTTATCAAGGAGAGCTTAGTTTTCTCCCATTGTTATTTTTGGTTGCATTGCATAGTGCAGAAAACAATGTGCCCAAAACATTGCCATCTGAGTTTACAGTGAGCGATTCAGTCTCTTGATATAGATCACTTAGTGGCATCTGCACATGAGGAATTAAGGACATTGTAGTTCTCTTTGCAGCTTAATTCATCTTTCCAAACAGGAGGGAGATTTTTTGCTTATAAGACTAAATAGAACATAAACACATGTTTGACCTGTAAGGAAATGCTGTAGCTAATAGTTTTTATGAAATATAGGCTGTACTATTTGCAAATCATACTGAATAGATTTTAATTTGCTGAGAAATTTGTGGAAGGTTATATTTTCTGGTTTTAATTTAAAAGCATACTATGGGGGGGTTTTTTGGTTATTTTTTGTTTTGTTTTTTTGAGACAGGGTCTTGCTTTGTAGTTCAGGCTGGCCCTGAGCTCACTATATAGCCCAGGCAAGCCTCGAACTCAGCAATCTTCCTGTCTCTGCCTCCCAAGTGCTGAGATTACAGGCGTGAGCCACCATGCCTGGCACATGGCTTACTATGTTTTTAAGTGGAAGGAGATTCTTATAGTAGATCCATTATGTCTGATTTCTTTGGAAGACCAGACAAAAGGAACGAGGTATTGTGATCATCAGTCTTGGTGGTTCACTACAGATCCTGTTAACTTTATTCAGCATTTATATTTCATTCAGTATTTATATTTTCATTTTATTCAGCATTTATATTTTAGATATTTGCATAGTAATTTTTATATTAAAAATTAATTAGCAGTAGTCTTTTAAAAATATAAATGCTGAATGTTATTTTGCCAAGATTTAACTTAGTATTAAAAGTAAAACTTTTTACACTTATTTATTCTCATTGTATGCAAGAAAGGCTTCTAGTTTCTTTTCTGATTCATAGATGATTGCAGTATGTTTGGTGGTCAATGATAATGTTTCAAATCTGTCAAAATTTATGTTATCAAGTGGGAAAAATCCTGATGGTAAATTTTACTGAGTTAAATTTGCATAGTTTAAAGGGACAATATCTAATGCATAAGTCATCTGCTCCTTTTCCTTTTTACATTTTACTATATTTTGGCATAATAAATTTTAGAAGTCAAATTTCTGAGTTAGAGATCTTTGAGAGTTAGGGTGATTTAAAGGGTCAGAAGACACAGATACTGTTTATGATACAAATCACGTGCAAAGGGAAAGAATTCACATTCTTTGGGCATTTGTGTAAAACACTCAACAACAAGCAAATATACAGCATGAAATCTAGAGCCTATAGTTGAGTTCTTCCTCAGTCTGATGATCTCACTACTCAAGAGTGGTTTGTGTTCAACTGGAATAGAGGCTTCTTTTGCTCTCTGTTCCAGAGTTGGGCTAATGGAGATGCTTCTTTTGAGAAGTCTCTGCCTGGTGTTTATGGTTATCAGTGATAGCCCATTATAAGTACAAGCCTTGAATGTCACAGTGAGAGAAGAATCAGCACATTCTGAGCTCAGAGCACATGCTTGTAAGATGAAAATCCTAACTGCGGAACGATGTGCTCATGTTGTGTTGTGTAAGTGAATCTCTGGCAATAAAAAGGATATTCCTGACATGTTAACCAAAGCCCTCAAAACATCATTGACATGAAAAAGCCCATCACATAAAAACAATTCTGCTTTATTGATTCTGAACATAATTCATCTGCCCAGGAACCACCCAAGATTGTTGGAGAATAAGCTCATGAAAAGCACATTATAGTTAAGGTAAGAGAGCAACAGTATGAGGGACAACAAAAACCTTTCTGGAGAATGTTTCATGTATTTTGTATCTTATTTTGAAATGGCTTTTTAAAAATTCATATCTGCATCATTCTGGAATCCATAATTGCTAATGATTACAAGTATCACCCCGCGGCAGATTGCCTAGTGAGATTTTCTGAAGCAGTAAAGATAAACAAACCAGGCTCCATCTAAACAAATATATTTTTATGGATAGTTAAACCCTCACTATATAATGGGGCATTAAGATATTAGAAGAATTCACAATATCTTCTGGGTATCATGGGAACAGTTAGCTAAAACTAACAAAATGATTAAGCATACATAAAATCAATTTCATAAAAATATTACAAATATGGTACAAAATTTTCTCTAACCAGAAGATACAAGGTATTAGAGTCATTGAATACAAGGCATAGGCTTTTTAAATTATTTGAAATTGACTGATAAATTATCAGACAGAGAGAGAGAGGGAGATAGGGAGAGGGTGGGGAGAGAAAATGAGAATATTGGGGTTTAACCATTATGAATGTAAAATTTAAAAGAATTAAGCAAAGAGAAATAGTAAATTAAATATCAAATGGGGGAAAGATATACGAGGGAGAGTACTGCCATATTACAGGACAAATATAGGTGAGAAGAAAAATAGAAATAAAAACTAAAAAATTTAACTAAATATGGGCCAGAGGGTTAGCTCAGTGGTTCTGGTGCCTGCCTTGCAAGCGCAAGGACTTGAGTTCAATCCCCGGTAACCACATATAATGCTGGGCGTGGTGGCTCACGCCTGTAATCCCAGCACTCGGGAGGCAGAGACAGGAGGATTGCTGAGTTCGCGGCGGCTTGCCTGGGCACCATAGTGAGCTCAGGGCCAGCCTGAACTACAAAGCGAGACCCTGTCTCCAAAAAGCAAAA
>PVIC010036157.1:0-18726 GCA_004025085.1 Thryonomys swinderianus
AAAATGTGATCAGCTACACAAATATTCTACAGTCCAAGTAAATTCAGTATGAGTCTTTCTTATAACAAGAGTTTCCTAAAAAGAAAAAATATGATCTTAAAAAAAAAAAGAAGAAAGAAAGGATATGTATATAAGGGGTGGAGGGATTGCAGGATGGGTAGGGAAATGGATAAAATGTTGAGTGTGATCATGATGTGTATATAAAATGTACCAATAAAGAATTCAATTAAAAATGTTTCTTAAACAGAGTATTTGTCAATACTTTCTATGGAAACTTTTCAATACTCGGTCTACATAAGCAATATGAGGTGAAGAGTGGAAGGACTATTCAGATCCTGTGAATCAAAATGAAGTCTTGGCCTCAATTTTTTTTGGATGGTGTAAGCAAAAGGAATTTTTGGCTTATATTAGTCCCATAATTTTCTCCATTCTCAGAATCAGCATGTGTGTATCATATGTATAGATAATTTTAATACACTACAAAGAAACAGACCAGTAAAACCATTGCTAGAAAGAACAAACAGAAGCATTTTCCTATTAATAAAAACCTACTCAATTTGCCATTTCTATAAGGCAAGGACCACAACTCAGAACATAAGCATTCAAATGAACAAATATATTTTAACAACTCACAAAATCACCTTTACCTGATGCAATACACTAATATTTTTATTTCTACTTCTGTGGAGCTTTTCTGTATGAGTGGTTACAAGGTCATAACCTATTAAAATAGATTCCAAGGCCCAATCATGATCCATAGCTTCAAAACAAATCTAGTTTATTATCAGTGTGATACATTAGGAATACCCATGGAAAGCAACCTATATAGTATGTGAGGGTTTACCCTGTGCCACTGCAGCTCCCAGAGGAAGAACCTCTGATATCCCTACCTCCCTTAAACTTCTAGTTTCAAGGCACTTCACATTGTATATCGTGGCAGGAACTCTTACGGATACCATTTACACCACTTTACAGATGGAAAACTAAGGCTCAGAGGTCAAGTAACCTGTCCCAGGTGCCACTGTGGCAGAGCTGGCCTGCACAGGCAAGTGGTGTCATGACAAATGGAGTCGTGGAACTGGCACAATGACACAGACCCATGATCCTTTATCAGAGGCGCCTGGAGCCAATGTCTGAGCATTCACAGTTCTACCAGAATCTGGAAAGGCAGCAAATACAGCGTCTCTGTTGTATCCTCTTTAATACTCACAGTGGTGTCTGGGGCAGCACTCCATAGTCAAAACATCAGAATTCCTGTCCCGAAACACAAACATTCACACTAAGTGAGAAAAATAAAAAACAAATATCTTCTGGTTGGGTGCAGCCAGGTGCACTGTTATGTGAGTTCAGATTTGACCAGGCTCTGCCAAACTAGTAAGTTATTAAATTTGTATTTATAATGGAAATACTAATAGAAAGCTTGGTATTTCCATGAAAAAGCATAGAGACATGACAGAGAGGAGTGATTTCACATACACTAACTGGACATATAGAAGTCACTGATCTTGTGCTAATGGTAACTGGAAGGTACTTCCTAAAGGTACCAGGAGACAGTTCAGGACACCACGGGGAGGTAATCAGGGAAAATTATATACCTGGTTCATTAAGCATCCACTATAATGCCGAAAGATCCGTCAAGGCAATGACATCACTCCGCTTGACCAAACTATCAGAACCTGTCCGAACAACTTATTATGTGGTCACTTTGCATTTGAACAGCAGCTTGTCTAAGGCTCCTTTTGAGCCAGGTGCACAGTCCGGCTCAGAGCTGAGCAGATTCTGTCATCTGTTCTCCGTGCTGCCTGAGCACTGAAATTCTGAGGGACTTTAAGAAGTGCTGCCACCTAGATTTCCCCCTCCTGACACTGATTCGGTCAGCACAGGGACAGCCTGGTATTAGAAATTTTCAAAATCCACCTGGAGAGCTCCTATTTTGTGCCCAAATTTCAGAAAAGCTAGGCTGAATAACAGGCCAAGGTGGGCTCTCTGGCTCACAGAAAAGTCCTGGCAAAGTTATAAGCAAAGAAGCCCAAATGACTCACCCCAGGCCTCCAAAGTGATCTACTATATGAAAAGGTTCCTATTTATAAAGTGTAGGGAGTGTGAGAAGGCAGGGTTAAATGTTTCTAAATCTAACCACAAGGAAACAAATGTTGGCCCCAGCTCCCGAGTGGGGCTGCTGCAGAGCCATACCCTGGCGCCAACTCCCAACCCCCACGTGGATTACACTGAGAGCTCATTCTTTTGCTTATTTTTGGTCCCTTACTTTTTTAAGGCACCCTGCAGTCAAGTGCTAGGTACAGGAAACTAAAGAGCTTTCTGGTAAATAATTTGGCTTTGTCAAGAAGAATAAATATATTTTGCTCGCTCAATCTAAACAGCCTCTCTGGACTCCTCAGAGGGTCAAAATGAGGGGCTGAACAGCCTTACTTGATTTTGTTTAAAGAGTGAAAAAAAAAACGATTTATAAATGCATTTCTCAAAAGACAAAATGTGGTCCCAAATTGCCAAGGAAGTTAAACTAATATTTATTGGCTGCCCCAAAGTACAAAGGGCAAAATGCAATGTTAGCTTAGATAAAACTTAAGAAAATGATAGCCTTCAGGACTTTTCATGTGTGTGTGAATGAGGGGGAAGGCAGAACTCTGAAAATTAAATCTTCCAAACAACTTAAAACTGAATGCTTATTTTGACACTGAAAGGGGGTCTCTTACATGCATCTAAACATTCTCTAACACTTATTCCCCCAGAAAAGGGCTTGGTCCCACCATAAGAAACCAAGAGCAGTCAACTGTAAGAGGCCAAGAATGTATTTTCCAATGGATATTTCTTAATGTGTATTAACTTTACAAAAATATATTTCAATGTAGTATTTTCATACCTGCATTTAAAGTATTTTGATCATATCCACCTCCCCTTGCCCTTCCCTTACACCACCACTATCTTTATTTTCTTTCATTTGTCTAGCAATACTCTTTATTCAATTGTCATATTTTTGTCCTGTTTTAACTCTACATATTAGAGAAAACTTGTTTTTCTGAGTTTTATTTTGCTTAACGAGACCTTCTGTTTCATCCATTTTCCTACAAATGATACAATCCCATTCTTATTTATAGCTGTGTAATATTCCACTGCAGAAGCATACTACATTTCCTCTATCCATTCATTTACTGATGAACATGTAGGCTGGTTTCCTTCCTTGGCTAATAAACATGAGAATGCAGGCATCCCTGTCATATGCAGACTTTAATTCCTCCAAATATATAGCAAGGAGTAAGAGTAAGGTCATGCGATAATTCTGGTTTTAGTTTATTTCCATTTTGACTGTTCTATGTGCACAACAGTACAGAAGAATTCATTTTACCCCAGTAGATTTTTTTTAATCTTGATGATAGCCACTTTGAGACAGACAATGTGATTTTGATTTGCAGTTTCCTCAAGGCTAAAGATGTTGAGCATTTTTTTCATGTAATACTATTACCAAACTGCTCTACTCTTTTAAGAAGTGTCTGTTTATTTCATTAGCCCAATTTATTTGCCCTTTTTTTGGTTGGTCTAAGGGGTGTCTTCAGGATTCTTTATGTAATTGAGGAATTAATCAACCCTCTGAACAGTAACAAGCAAAGATTTTTCTCCCATTCCTTAGGGCGTCTCTTCACTTTGTTTCTTCACTTGTGCAAAAACTTTTTAATATGATGTACTCCAATTTGCTGATTCTTGATATTTCCTGTACTTTTGTGGTCTTAACTAGAGATGTTTTTGCCCATGTCTTCAACTTACACGTATCCCCAATATTTTCTTTTAGTAGTTTCAAGGTTTTAGGCCTTTTATTTTTTTCTTTCTTTCTTTTTTCTGGAGACAGGGTCCCACTGTGGTCCAGCTTCCACCAACAGCAGATCAGCCCTCTTCTGAGAAGAGGTGCAGCCACCAACAAAAGCCATCTTGTGTGTGACACGCAGTGCACCCCCTGGTAAAAAGTCCCCGGGTAGCTCATTCTGAAGATACTTGCTTCACAACAAAAGATTAAATGCACAGGCAGGTTTTTCTAAAGATTGTTTGTTTTTTGGAACAGTGTACACTATCAAGAGGTACACAGTATGTTTTTTTTTTTACAAGATGTTGGGTACCTCCTACACTGGCATGTGCCACCACTAGAAGAGCAGAATTCACACAGGACAAAGTCAGCCTCCCCCTTGTAAGAAACGATGGCTTTTGGAAGAGGCAGGAGAGCAGAGGGGTACCAGTTACTCAACAAGACAAAAAAATTCACTAGCATAAGAACACATGGTATTTATTAAGTATGAGAAGTTTGGCTACATCTATTTTCAGATTTTTTTTTTTTTTTTGCTGCATTTTAGTTTGCCTAAGGAGGGACAAGCCATCAAGAATTACTAACAGATAGGTTCAGCATGTAAAAGACACATTGGGACTTCCAGGAAAAGGACACGAGTGGTAGAATGCATGGGGAACAAGCAAGATTCATGCTTTTAGTTCCTGTAAGAAAAACAGACATAAATGATCAACAAAAAAGAGAATCTTGCTGAGATTACTCCTGGGCATGGGACTCACTTGGGGGTTAAAGTGCGACAGCCCATCTAGGATGAAATAGTAGGTCAAAGACCAGAACTCAAGGCTTACCTCACTGAAGGAGCAGGCCCGCCTCCTTTAGCGTGCCCGCCCCATCCTTAAATTAGGGCTGCAGGAAGCAGGAAGAAGGAAGGAACAGTAATCCACCACTATGCCAAAACCTCATGACACAGTCCACATAGTCCTCAGGAAGAGAAGTCACAACTCAGAGCACAAGGCAAGCTTACCAGACCAATGGCCTCCCACTTACAGATTTCAAGGGAATCTAGGGGGTGGTTGTGTTTTGCTGGATCTAACAAAAGACAAATAAAACCTGCTCTCTAAGTACAAGAAAAAATAGATCATGGTTTAGAGGCAATGAGTTCTGGAATATGAGCTGTAGAGGCTGTCTACACCATCATCATCTTCAGAGCCCCCAATAAAGGAAACCTGAGACATTTTACGAAGGAAGCCTACGTAGGAAACCGAGCCACATGATAACGGTCTTTTGCTGTTTTTCTTTCATGACGTGACTTCATCTCAACTCTTCTTCATTTTGGTAATTCACTAGCAGGGCTCTCATTTTGGTAATTCAAATCCAAAGTGTTGTGATCGCTATCAATTACAGATCTTGAAAAGGTAAGTGGGGACAGGCAGGCTGTAAGTGAAAAGAATTCTATACACTAAGGAGTGCCGAGAAGAAGATAATCCCAAGCACTTATGTGAAATCATCTATTTAAGAAAACCTTAAACAGAAAATAAACTAAAAAGGCTTACTACTAGTAGACATTTTCTTCGGAGATAAAGTGGTCTGCAGAAAGACAAATCATGTAGAGGCTGGGCAGCCGAATACACACAGGCGTCTGCTCCCACACAGGACACACAGGCACCTTCTGGTGCCCACTGACAGAGTCCTCAAACTTCGAAGCACCATATGGTTTAGCAGGCCTACATACATGCTCTTTACAGTCTCCAAACATATTTTTCTTATTTACCTATTTGGAAATTAAGGCTCAGAAAGATCAATGTTATCTCATTACTTAGGATAGAAACAGGATTAGATCTCAAGTTTCCCAAATCTTTGTCCAATGGATTTTTTTCCACAACACAAAATTACTTCTTAAAAATAGCAAACCATAACTCTCCAGTGAGCAACCTTTCCAACTGTCATGTCTGGTCCCCATCATGAATTCATCTGCACTGTACCTGGATACCTTTATAAGTTTAGTCTCACTATCATGACTTTCCAAGACAGAGGAAACTCTAGAGAACCCCTTTCCTTCATTTTGGGGACAAGGCCACTGGAGTCCTGCAGCCAGAGCACTAGGAAAATTGTGTTGACATTATTTCTTATGGCAGAAATTTACTTTCTCTAAAGGAAAGGAAAGGAGTGACTTTTAGTCAATGGCTCAGCCTTCTGTTCCCTTCTCATGCCAACTGTTTTCTCTTCACCAAAAGCAGAGTAGATGCACTGCCACAATCTGGAATAATGACTGAGGTTTAAGTCTAATACACCTTTACTGAAACATGAGTGGTAACAATAAAACAACAGAACTGTTCTTGGACTCACATCCAAAAGCCACAGTCAAGATACTAAAGGGGCCGTGTCCCCCATTACCTGCACGGATTTCTTTCCATCCCTATGTCTTTGTCCCACTTGGCTCAAGCAGCCCACTGACCTAAAATACCTCAACAGCAGCATATTCCAAATTCTGGAAGTAAAGGCTTCCCCTGAGGCTACTAGGACAGAACAGCTAAGAAAGCACTATGCAAAGCACTAATGTTTGAGATGGCCTGGTGTGCTGGGGCACGCACCAAAAGAGCAGAGTACCACTTCAACCATGTGCTGTTTTCTGTGCTGCAGGTTCCAAGGAGCCCAAGAGCACCAAGGCCCAGTAGCCCAGTGGGAGACTTTTTCAAATCCCACTCAACTCACCTCTCTGGAGCCTCCCCGACTTCACTAGACTTTGAGTGTGCTCTCTCAGTTTCTTGTTCATGCTCCTGCAGCAGTACTAAACACAGTGTTTTACAAGTCGTGGCTGGGTTCCCTACCTACCTATAAGCAAGAGGGTAGCACCCATGGTTTTTATTAATCTGTGTATCCCTTGCACCAAGCAGAAAGTAGCTAGATGAATATCCAGCAAATAATGTCAGCTTTTCACCTCTGTAAGCGTCCTGAGATGAGAGATCAGGGCATATGGGGGGATTCTGGAGAGAACTGCTCACTTGGTTGAACCCCAGTGTCAAAGGCATAAACTGCAATGGCATACGCACATTAGCTTACTTCTCTTAGAAACAGGACAAGCATTCCCAGTGAGGCTCTGAGAGAAATACTTTCAACCTTACCAAACTAGAGGATCAGCAGTTGAGATGGTTCCTCACGGGCCGGTTTGTTTCCTCCTCATTTGTGCTAACTCATTTTACCCTCAATCAAGTTAAACTAAGATCCAAGGTCATCCTCTGGGGCAAAGAGAATGAAATGGAAATTATAAGAGCTCATCAACTGGTAAGTGCCAGCAGAAAGCTTCTTGAAAGTATGTTTGTTCCCTTTTCCCCAAAACAATTTCTCCAGGAATGGACACAATTCGGCAAGTGGATGCATTCCTGAGAAACTGCAGAGACCCTGAGAATTATCAGACCCTGGAGGGAATGGGGGCCACATAGGAAATATCTGCTTGGAGCTTTTGGGAAAAAATAAGGTTAAAAAATAGTACATTTAAATTTTACCAAAGGAATTCAAAATAACAGAAGGATCCACCATCGTATTTGTTAATATTCACACACACACACACACACACACACACACACACACACACCACACACACACACACACACAAAGCAAGAAAGGGAACATACATTTGAAAGTGAGTGGAACAAAGAAGCTACCTATTCTAGGATTAAGATACTGATCTCCAGGTGAGAAGAATCATGAAGCATTTTTTCAAAAAGGCAACTAGTTATTAACTAATTCAATTCTGGCTGATTATCCTAGGGTTGTCTAGGAACCTTGTTAGCAAAACCTGGGGAAAGAAAGCTGCCTGAAAGCTCCCTGTGCAGAGCAAGCATTAAATCTGACCCATATGAAGAGCACTGGCTTCTGAAGATGCTTTTCTTTCACCTAAAACTGAGGAAATATCCATCATCTACTGAAAGTCTAAAGGAAGAACCATAAAGTCACTAATGAAATCTCCCTACACAGTGTAAACATGTCGTTAAAGCAATCAGTGCTCTGGCCTTAAGGGTGTGATTTAGTTTTCTGGAACAAATATTTCCAAGGACCTTGGGACAAAACCACCTTGGTTCTAATTCGAGCTCAGCCTCTAATGAGACATGTGACCTTCATTGACTCACTGAATCTTTTCTTCAACAGTAAGACTGGAATAATAAGCCCTGTATCTCCCAGGAGTGTCGTGAGGTTAACTCATTCTGGCATATGAAAAGTATTCAATTTTTAAATCATTATTATCATTATCACTATTATTATTTTAAAGGGTCAAGAGAAAAAACTTTTTATTTTTCTAAGTATTTCAGGAGCAAGTACAATTTGCAGAACTATAAATACTGTTCTCTATTCCAAGGCAATCGCACTTTAAAAAAAAAATTCTTCAAGTTACAGAACAGGAAGGCTCAACAACTCCAGTTATAACAACTGGAAATCTGATGTGCTAACTAACTGGTAAACTCAAGGTCACCAAGAGCATATGTTGTACCAGGAAAAAAGTAGGGATCTCCCAACACCCAGCACAGTGCTCTTTAGAGGATCACGAATCTGTTGGACTACAAACATCCAATTGTTAATGAGATTTTTTTCCCTAAGTATCAAAAGAAACATTCTTTATAAATCCAAGCACAAGGGCTCTATTATGAAGAGAGAGAAAACAAGCTACAAATTGGAGGAAGCTGTATACTCTATATTTCTGTTTATGTGGTGGCAAAAACATGAGATTTAGGTTCAAGACAAGACTATCTCCCCAGCTCTGTGACCTGAAACAACTCAACTAACCTACATGCCTCTTATTAGTCAAGTGGATCATTCTTACTCCACCTAACACAGGGAGTATGCACAAATAAAGGTATACATTTAATAGTCTTAGAAACCTAGAAAACAAGGTACCAATTTTGGTCCTTCTTATGCTTCTTACTAACAGCCTCAAACATAAGAATAATGAGGAAATAAATTTGTGGAAAATTTATAATAAAATTGCATTATAAAATCCTAATGATGGCCGGAGGGTTAGCTCAGTGGTTCTGGCGCCTGCCTCGCAAGCAGTAACCATATACAATGCTGGGTGTGGAGACTCGCGCCCACCAGCAATCAATACCACATACCACAGTGCCGGGTGTGGTGCTCATGCCTGTAATCCCAGCACTTGGGAGGCAGAGACAGGAGGATTGCTGAGTTCGAGGCTTGCCTGGACTACATAGTGAGCTCAGAGCCAGCCTGAACTACAAAGCGAGACACTGTCTCAAAAAAAAAAAATCCTAATGACTAGTTCACTCCTATCAATTAGTGAAAAGGAGTCAAGCACAGTACTTTTCTTTTAATTTTCCTGTAATTCCAATGTTCACTGATATTTAGAAACCCCTCAACTATTATATTCTGCATTCAATAATAATATCTTACTCTTTCTACAATGTCTATACTAATTCACACTGTGCCCCCTTCAAGAGCCTCTGGTCCAGAGCAACAACCACTAGCCCCACACAACTGCTTAAATGTGAATGAAACAAAATTAAAATTTAGCTCCTAGTTGTACACTTCAAGGAATACAAAAGCCAGATGAGGCTAACCATTTCCTCACTACGGAGTGTTGATACAGCCATTTTCACTAGAGGAAGTCCAACCAACATTGCCACTGTATCCAACATCTCTCAATTATGTCATGCAAATACACAGGAACTTAATAATTATATGCCACCTTGAATTCTTTTCTATTAGTATTGTTTACAGTATATGTTTGCATGCCTTGTATGGAGTTGATACATGTACAAAACACATCTTAATTCCTCTTTTAATCCCCTTTTCCTCTCTCTTCCTCCCTCCTTCCTCCATCACTTAACCCCTTTCCCACTGGAGAAAGATCTAGCTCCCAATGTCCTATTATCTTTTGTTCTGTTCTTTACATATAATTTACATTTCTCACACAAAAGAAACCATGTGCTATTTAAATTTGTATGTTTAATTTACTTCATTTAACATCTAGCACTTTGAATGAAGTATTAAAGATACAAAAAGTCTTGTATCGAACAATGCAGATTTGGATGTTGTGACAAGAGTCATCAGCCACATGGACTGATGGACACTTGAAACCTAGTGATAAAGGAGCTCAATTAACATTGTTAATTTTCATTGATTTATAATTCAAATTTTTAAATGTTTAATTCAGTTATTGAAAAACATATGGAACAAAGTGTAGTAATTTGCTTTTCCAACTCTATATTTTGTAGCTAAACAGATCAAGTATTTCCAATGAAATTTCATTAACACACTGAGATATGTTTTAGGAGTAAATCACACACAAAACGTTAAAGATAAGTAAAAGAAATTAGTGTAAAATAATTTCATCAGTAATTTTATACTGATTACATGTATAAAGACTATTTTTCATCTATTGGGTTCACTAAAATATGAAAAAATAATTACAAAAAATGTCTTTTAATATGGGTACTGGGAAACAGTTAGTTCACATAATATTTCTTACACACAGCTCTGTTCCAAATGATCTTTCTTCTTCTTTTTTTTTTTTTTTTGAGACAGTGTCTCGCTTTGTAGTTCAGGCTGGCTCTGAGCTCACTATGGAGTCCAGGCAAACCTCGAACTCAGCAATCCGCCTGTCTCTGCCTCCGAGTGCTGGGATTACAGGCGTGAGCCACCACGCCCGGCAAAATGATCTTTCTTTTTGAAGGCAAGTATCAAAGTGTTTTTACTCTCTACATAGAGGTCAGTTGTGGGCAAGAAAGACATTGCACAAATATTGGCTCAATTTCTAGGCTAAAATACCTTAATTGCTCCCAAGTTTTGTGACATTATATGAAATTTTAACTGCAGGCTTTGCAATAAATGACAGGTTTCCATGAGGGTAGTCTGTAGTAAGAACTTAAATAGTGACTTCTATAGTCTTTCATTTTATTTTGGCCAGTGGGGCACTGGCCCATATAATAGCTGCTAAAATTACTCAAATATTTTACACCAAATAAATATACTAATTACTAGTATTTAACTAGCATCATGTGCATGGAACATGCTATTCTTTGGCCTTACAAGTCCCATTTAGAATTGTTTCAGTTAGATACATAGAAACTTAGCACTAGTTGAAGATTACCAGGTACTCAAATGAGCTCAATGGGAGAAAGGACCACAAACTTTTCACAGCATAATTTACAGAATCTTAATAATTAATAAGTACATACAGAACTGGCTTAAATTGAATCAAAGATTGTTATTACTAAAGTCCATAGCACAATTCACCTCATAACTCTTCTTTCAACAAAAAAAAAAAAAAAAAAAGGAGAAAATGTCTGTGTTTGTTTGGTAACTAGAGAACAAAAGGAAATTTTGGTGATTTCCAATTCAAGTATATCAATACTGTGACAGCTTTTAGCTCACAGAAACATCTGTTACTTTTTAATAGCTCTTCTTTAAGTGTAGGTCAAATTTCTTTGTTTATAAACAGGTATTATATTCTTTGTTTATAACTTATTACAATATTAATAGATCTCTGTGAAAATAAATGTCATCCACTTCTACAATAAAGTTAAGAAAAAGTAATGAGAAATCAAAATTAAAAGAAACAAAGTTATATGTTATGCTATAATATCCCAAAAAATGTAGGAGGGTAAAAATAAATTTAGTAAAATAAATCAAATCATTTGGGTTTACACTCTCCAGAGGATCTAGAAAATAACATAAACAACAAAGAAGCCATTGCAGTCTTAACAAAAGCAGAAATCAAAATCATGACATATTCATGAAAGGCCTCATTCCAAAAATGCTTGGTTCAGTGGGAATTGAGATTTGTGGCTGTTCTCCGCATTCCAGTCATCAAGCACTAGTGATCAGAATGAGCACTGAAAGCAAAGAGTTCCCTTTGCAAAGTTCCAAGTACTGGCCACCTTTTTCAAATCCTTCCTACAATAATATCTCTACTTTACATGACTACTTTTACTATTTTACATTAAGCCCTTGAAACACAGAAGACGAGCAAAATAGAAGTCTAGAGGATGGTGATTTTGCTATCATAAGTGGTTATTTCCAAATCTCAAAATTGTTAATTTTACCTCTGTCCTCTCTGATATGCCCATCAACTCTTTATTCACTTCAGAATTTTTACAACTTAATAACCGGCTCCAAAACAATGGTACAGTCTGGTGCTCTTTACTATAGGTTTCTTACCAGACACTCTGTAGGTTAAAATTTTCTTACACAAAAATGGTGCTAATTTCTCAAAAACAATCTCCACTGGGCCGGAGGGTTAGCTCAGTGGTTCCGGCACCTGCCTCGCAAGCACAAGGACCTGAGTTCGATCCCCGGTAACCACATATAATGCTGGGCGTGGAGACACGCCCACCAGCAATCAACACCGCATACCACAATGCCGGATGTGGTGGCTCATGCCTGTAATCCCAGCACTCGGGAGGCAGAGACAGGAGGATTGCTGAGTTCGCGGCGGCTTGCCTGGGCGCCATAGTGAGCTCAGGGCCAGCCTGAACTACAATGCGAGACCCTGTCTCAAAAAGCAAAAAAAAAAAAACCAATCTCCACCAATATACACAAAATATATGCCTGTCACTATGAAAAGACAGCTGTATTGTTCTCTCTGCAGGAACTCACAACACAGTGTTGCACATGGGCCATCTACACCAGTCACCCATGGAGCATGTCTGAGGACAGAAGTGCCTGCTCCATCCCAGACCTTGCAACCAGCATCTCTGAGGGTAAGTCATAGGACCCTACTTCTAACACACTTTTTAGGATGACCAGTTAAATGGGAAGATAAGTATACACCAATGAAAAGTACAGTAGCACTTCAATTCACAAATGATTTTGCTTGCAAAAAATTTAATTCACGAACAGAAAAGCTTGGTAAATTATTTTTGTTTGCAAAATCTGCAGCAGGTAACAAACACAAACGTGGCCATCTTTTCCAAAACTGTAGAATAAATGAAGTTAATGAACCAAGTGCTAGATAATTATGATAGATTCCAAAAGCAGAATGAAGATAGTTTAAAAAAGTCATAATCTCATAGAATGAACGGGCAGAAATGAGGGCAGATGGTGTTCCTTTGCAGGAGGAACAACTCAGTCAGGGATGTGCAGAATGTAACAGGAGAATGAAGGCAATCTAGCCATAGCACAGTGTTCCTGTTCAGCACCAGGATGAGAAGGGCAACTAAGGAGCTCCTTATAACATAACAGTGACCTCAATGCCTGGCCAGAGAGTACTTTGGAGTCAAAAAACTGGCTAGCAATTGCAAGTCATTATAAATGTTTGAAGAAAAATCAGCTTAAAACTTTTCAACTGGTATAGAAGGTCACAATCACAGTTGAAGAAACCAAGCAAGCACTTCAAGAATGCCCAACTCCTAATGCCCAGAACCTGTGAATACATCACCTCATGTGGCAAAGGGCACGAGATGGGATGAGAATTAAGAACTTTGAGAGGGGAAGATTATCCTGCATTACCTGAATACATCTAAGCTTATTACAAGTCTTCACAGGTGGTGAAATTTTCAGGGCCCGTTACTTGCTTTGAATATGGAGGAAGGAGGTCATGAGCCAAAGATGTCCATGGTGGTAATTTGTCATAGCAGCGAAAGAAAACAAGTACACCTTTTGATCCTTTCTTCTTACCAAGCCTTTCTCCACCATACCTAATGCCCTCATACTATATCCTCCGCCAAACCGAGTAACAGAGAGCTCCCTTGAGTTGAACAGAGTCCCAACTCTGTTCTCTCACTTGTTTTAGAAATTTAAAGTCATAACTGTGAAGAAGGTGCTTGAGCCACAGTCTAGTTATTCCACATTCATCTAGCATCAAGCTCAAGAAACCAGTCATCTGTTTCTAAAACTGCTGAAAAGTCTTAGAGCAAACCTGTATTTTCTTAATTACAGCAATGATTAAAAGCTACCCATTTACATTTGCCATCCCATTATGGTTTGTAGTAGAAGTCCTTTGTTTCCAATTCATTCTCCTAGCTCCCAGCATGGCCTTTTACAATCTTCATCTGAGTTCTCCATATTTCCCATCCAGCTCTTCCAGCATCTTTACTTTTTGCCCAGTTCTATTTCAGATACTCACCAGAGCAACAGCCAATTCAACTGTATAAGCACTAAATGGTATTTACTATCATAACTATGGTGCTGAGTATACAGTGTTACTCAGAACTATTTTAGTAATGGGACTCCACTGAATGACTGTTTCTACTAGCAAATGGTCTCAAAGTATAATATTTCTCTTTAAATTTTCTGTAACAAAGAATGGCAAAATGAAGGAAATCCTATATATTGGTCTCGAATCAATCAAAACATCGGATCTTCAGAACCAAGAAGCCACCGGCCTTAGTTTACATGTTACAGGTAGAATACAACACTCTAGTACCATCCTTGTTTTAGATTCACAGAACTGCACAGCTAAGTCAAAAGAACAGGCCACTGATGTATTTGACCTCTTCAAGTTTTATTTGCCAAATCCATGAGTCTAAAACATGTCAACCAAGTCTTCCTTTTAGTATTCACAGGGTAGGTGGAAAGAAAATCTAGTCAAATAATTTGCCAAGAAACCGAAATCTTTAGCACAGAGAGGAATAAAATTTCCAACTCTTAAGGTGTTCTTCATCTCAAAATTTCCCCTTTTGTATTTACTTAATCTTCTGCCTGAATTCAAATGTATTAGTCAATAAACACACTGCATTAGAGCTGTAAGGGGATCATCCAATTTTTAAAAACTGTGACTTCAGAGAGCCCGTCTCTATGATGCTCACAACCTCAAACATGAGCTCACCTCTCTCCTGCACATTTGCACAACTGTGCTGCAAAGACTGCAACAGTGCTTCCTTTCATTCTGTTGATCTGTTCACACCATCCTTCTCCTAAAAAGGACTTCTGATTTTATTTTACTTCCTTATTTATTTGCTTTGTCTCCAGGAAATATTACTCCTCTCATCTTTAGATTACCCAGTTCACACTCCCACCCCTTCCCTATGCACTTTCCTCTCTGCTTTGTTTTTTTCTTTTTTGTCTGCCTGGGACTATTAGGTTTCAACCCCCTCCTCCACCATCCTTTCTCACCTTTTCCTACAGAAGTAGAGTGGCTTCAGGCTCCTGGGCTCCTCACATGAAGAGAAAAACCTCTGAGGCTCGAGTGGAATACTACAGATCCTTCCCTGTGGAATACAGGTCCTTCCTCCATCTAGTGATTTCCCCCAAAGGTCCAGGGACTCTCAGTCAAATTTTTACTTCAAAGGCAGGCACCTGAGAGGGTTTTCCTGCCCACCTCCCCCGACACACCCCCTATGCAACGTCCCATGCAGCCTCCTCCTCAGCATATGGTTCTCTGCCAGAGATGTTACAAGCATCAGAGTGGGCACCACGAAGGTGGAGAGTCTTTCCCTGTGAGGCCTCTTCCTCTTCTCTGCCCTTTTGGTGACCTACTCAGTGGCAGTAACAGCCACTCCAGGCCCACTCTCCTGCTGTGACAAAGTCCCAGGAAAACAGTAGGGAGCTTGGACCTAACAGAGCTCCTAATACCACAACCTTTCACACAGAGTCAGAAATGGCACACACATTTACGGGGGTGCTCAAAAAACTCCTTAGGTGGAAGATGAGCTTTTCTTGTGCTGTTTGCACCTACTATCCTGCCCCGTGATCCTTCAGGATTTTCACAGCCTTCACAAGTGAAACATTACACCATTCTAGGAGAGATATTTTCACCTTGATGTGTGAGGATTTTCACCTTAATGTCTCTTAAGAACTACTGGTGAGCCTAGGGTCTTAACTTTGATAAAGATTTTTTAAAGATTAAGAAAGTAAAGCACACTAGTCATCTTTCTTATTTTATTGCCCATCCCAGCGGCAAAGAAATAACCCCAAATCCGATACAAATTTCATCTGCAATATAGTACCTGAGCTATTTAAATAGTCAAGTGTTTTTCATCTCACTATTCTCATTTTGCATGACTTTGAAATCATGTTCTCAGCTACACAAGAGCATTCTTCAAGGGTGCCTTGCTTCCGTTAAGCCCTAAAGCCTCCTTTACCTTGTTGTTAGTTACACAGTCTCCCTTCCCATTTCTGCTCACGATGACTCCACCATGACAGAGACTACATGTAGGGTGCAAACTGGTGTGTGATCTAAACCAATTGATAACCTGAACAGTTCAGCCTGTTAGCTCCCCAGTCACACCTCACCCAGCAAACCTTGTAAGAAAGCTGCCAACCACCTAAGAAAAAGCAGGAGTTGAGGGCCAAGGATTTATCGATCCCCAGTAACCACATACAGCAATATTGGGTGTGGTGACTCATACTCACCAGCCATCAACACCACACACCACAGTGCCGGGCATGGTGGCTCACGCCTGTAATCCCAGCACTCAGGAAGCAGAGGCAGGAGGATTGCTGAGTCTGAGGTTTGCCTGGGATACCTAGTGAGCTCAGAGCCAGCCTGAACTACAAAGAGACCCTGTCTCAAAAAAAAAAAAAAAAGCATGAGTTGAATTTTTAACTCCTTTTGTTTTTTCCTAGAACAGAGTTTAATAAGCATTCTGGGCAGCAGGGGAGGAAAAGAACAAAACAACCACAATCCACAAACTGGCACATCTGTCCCTCCTCCTCTAAAACTAAGGGCTGTGCATTCTATACTCCTCCTCCACACAGTATTAATTAGGCGCAATGATTCACGTGTTGAGCAAGGTGCATGGTTCCTAATTAAGTAGTGTACTAATCATCATGGGGGGGGGGTGTCACCCAGACCCAGAATCCACTCCTGACCTTTCAGCCATATTTTCTTTCTAATCCAGCACCACACTGAGGTCAAACACTTCTAATGCAAAACCACACTGAGGCCACACCACATTTGTTTACACTTGGACTGAGAGGCTGAAAAACCAAATATTGCTGCTTTCACTGCACAAGATTAACCACCAATTGCTGCTCACCTGGCACAACTCACTCCTTTCCTATCAGGCTCTGGGCAAAGGGATGCTGGGAAGCCCTGGAACCACATACCCTCCTCTGCATTAAGGAATTTAGTGATTTTTTCCCACAAAACAAGGCCTCCTTACCAGAGACACACTGTATTCTAAAGGCCCAGTAGAAGTCATCTGAGGCAGTCACGTTTGTTCCATTATGAAATGTCTCTAAAGAGAGTTGGGGACTACGGTCCTACCAATCCCTATTTTTTGTGTTTGCAAAGTTTTCATTTCCTCAACCTACTGTGGAGTGAGTGGTTTCCACCCACAAAAGTCAGGTGGCAGCCTCGACAGACCTTTTAAGGGTAACTCCTAGGACGAGTCTGTGGGTGACCAAAGACACAGGCAAGCTTCTGTTGTTCTAAAATGCTACCAAAGGTAGGAGAGGGCTGTTGGACACTGAAGCTTTCTTCCACACAGCTTCTCAGAGTTGAAAGGAGTCACTCTCAAAATCTCAAATCATTCTGCAGATTGTCTCCAGAATCTAACCCACAAGTCACTTCACTGTTTTTCTGGAACAGGGAGAGAGAACGATTCTAAGAGCTCCAGTGACCAAAGCAACAAATATACTCACTTTGTAGTGCAAAGAGTGAAAGGAAGCCACACAGTAGGCCAGGCTGACTGTGGGCATTGTCCTGACCTCGAAAATTGCATGGGAAAACAAATCCACAGCACCAAAGGCAGACGAACATAGCCAAGGAGCCCCAGGCTAAGGGATCATTTTGACGTGGGGGAGATGACCCGTTTCCGGTTTTTTCCTGTACTTTGCGGTCCATTGTCTGCTGGTCCAGTTCTCCCTCTATCCACTCCCAACCTGCCCCACACAGGCCTGAGTTAGCAATGATATGAGGGCACATTCTGCCCACAATTCAAAGTTTGGGCTGTGGAGAGAACTAGCCAATGGCTGGGCTTTACCTATTCAAGTCTTTAAATGTCACGTGATTATACTCGAGCAATGAATTTGTTCCAGAAGTTTAGTGTTGAGTGTGCAGACTTTGGAACAAGCAGCAACCTTAGAATCTTGGCTCTGCCACTTCCTAACTAGAGCAAACAGGGCAAAGCTGTCCCTTCTGTGCACCAGGCTCCTCCCGTAAGGCAGTTGCCAACCAAGGCTTACAGGGATCAGATACGGGTTAACACTGGTCACCACAAGCATGGGCACACAGACCGGAGATTCCTCAGACATATACCCCATATATTCTGGAATAATATGAAAATTACTGAAACGAAACAGAAGAGCAAAAGCCTTGTTAGGATACACAGGAAGACACGACATTTTAGCAGTTAGGTGGTCCTACCGCTTTCACTTTTGTTAAGGTCCACAGTATTTTGTTCAGCAAAAACTTTCTCTGGGCATACAAAGCAGACTGAAAACAGAACTGCTCTTATTCCTGAAGGACAGGGATGGAGTATGACCTGGTGAGCAAGTAACCAGCCACAGCCGCTGTGATCAGTGGGCACACACACATGATCTTGTCCTGTCTCTAAAGGGGACAAGAGTTAATGATTCTTGAAAAGATCAATGGAGGACAAAAGCCTAAAGACAGAGGCTTGCAGTGGGATTCTGTGAGCACTCAGGGAGAAGACAGTGAAGTGGGCAGGTGGAGTAAGATGGGAAGTTACGCAGCCAGAGAAAGGGACTGGCTTGAGAAGGGAGCACAGGAAGCTGCTGACCACTTCCGGCCCGTACTGAAGAGTTCTTGTGTGAATGTGATAGAAGTGTTATAGGTAGAGCAAGTGACCAACTAATTGAATAACTAGCAAAAGCAGAAGTCTTTTAGTTTGAGTCATTAAATACAACACCAAAATATCTTCCTGAAGTTTTTAACTCATTGCAATTACACTATACCTTATGGCATTATTAAAATAAACACTGTAGAAAATTACACAGAAATTAAACTGTGTCCTCTCCACACTATATTACTCAAAGTAAAGTTATATTCATATTTTAAATTCTTTATTCCAGCTTTTCTT
>PVIC010036158.1:0-18707 GCA_004025085.1 Thryonomys swinderianus
AGCATTTCGGAATTTTATTATGCTAGGAGAGCGAGGTAATTGTTTTATCCTCAGTTTTTGCAACGTGGCCATAAATACAAAGCAGAAGGTACCCATATTTAGACTTCAAACCCAATGTAAAATTGCAAAAGCCTTTAAAATTTCCAGACACTTACTCGACCCATCAAGATCAGCCCTCCGTGGCTTTCTCACCTAGCACTTATTAAAGAGGAAGTACCTTATATTTTCTGTATTCCAGGAGAGAAGTCACAATATAGGCTGTGAGTGTTACTGGACTTTTATTTCCACCTTGAAGTTCACTGTGAATCACTCTTCCTGGCTCCCAGAATTCACCACTGGATTTCTGGTGTCCTTTGAGCCAATTATATGTTCTCTGCAGCACATTCTGATCAATATCTATGTAAGGATCAGCTTCAAGGAAACATCTTAAAACAAAAGCTGATAACCTTGGTGAAAAGGAGGAAAACATAAAATACACAAATACACACCAAATTGATACTGAGCAAACATAACACTTCTTCTCCACCAGGAAATTCACCAAAGGTAGAATATGAAAAAGTGCACAAGAAATAAAAGAGAACACAGAGAAAAAAGAAACCCTGTCTCAAAAAAATAAATACTTGGGCAGGAGATTTAGCTCGGTGGTCCCAGCACCTGCCTAGCAAGCACAAGGTCCCTAATTTGATTCCCCAGTCCTGGTAAGCACAAACAACAATTCCAGGCATGGTGATTCACACCCACCAGCAATCAGTACCACATACTACAGTGCTGGGTTTGGTGGCTCATGCCTGTAATCTCTGCACTCAGGAGGCAGATGCCGGAGGATTGCTGAATTCAAGGCTTGCCTGGGCTACACAGTGAGCTCAGGGCCAGCGTGTACTACAAAGTGAGACCCTGTCTCAAAAAAAAAAATTAAATAAATACTTATCCTTTCAAGCCAGACTATAGGAAAAGCAGCTCCATGACTTCGTGGTCACCATGGCCTAGTAAAAGCCCATCCCGTGGCCCTGGTTAGACTGTCAGAAACACTTACCAAGTGCTCCCAGAAGGGTCGTTATTCCCAAAAGCACTGAAAGAACCATCATCCCTCTGGTACAGAAGCTCTCTCTGGTAACCTGAAGACACAAAAATAGAATCAGAGATGAGCCAAAGTTTCCAATAATGGCTTCAGACTGAGCAAATATGGGCAGAGAAGGGGAAAGACAAAAATATCACTACTTATTTTTGAACACTCCTTACATTAAGTGTCACCAGGAAATTTTAAATACAGAACTTTTCCAGCAGAATGCAAAAAAAAAAAAAAAGAACTGTCATACTCCCAAAGTAAACTCAAAAGACTACTATTGCACCAATAATATTTCTAGCCTTCAAAATCAAGCAAATTAATCCCAGAGTTGTATCTCTCCCTTTACCATCCCATAACACTCACTATTACTAATCTAAAATTGTTTGCTGCCTAAGAGAAGTACAAATTATGGCATAATAAAGTTTAAGGCCAAAAGAGGAAGGAGAAATATTTTCTATTCTTAAACTGGCAATAGAGAAGGAGCAATGTTAAATATGTCACACAGCTTCAAACCCCAGAACCACCAAAAAAATAAAATTACGATAATACAAAAGACACTGCTTCACAATGATTTTTCAGATCAATGGTAAAAGGAATAAAAACATTTAAAGTGATAAAAAATTGGAAAGCAGAGCCTAAGATTATTATATTTATGTCTACAGCTAAAATATTATACACAGCAATATTCATTCAACGCTGGTTATGTGTTAACAACTGTTAAAAGCCTTGAGAGTATGAAGTCAAATCAGTCCTACCAAGTCCCTCAGGTGCAGGTGAGCGTTTATGTCAGCAATGAGCCTGGAATCCAAAAGATATAAATAGCACATTCAAACTAACTAACTGTAGGTCAGACAAGATCCGATTCGAAAAACACTGTCTGCAAGTAATTCACAGATCCCTTTTGATGATATACATGAGAACATATAAAAAGCCCCCAGTGTAGTGCCTGTCACATGGCAAGCTCTCAGTGAACAGCAGGCTTTACTCTCTAACATGCAGGTGTAAAGAAAGACTTTCTAAGCACCAATGAGATAAAAATATACAGATTTGGGCCAGAGATTTAGCTCAGTGGTTCCGGCACCTGCCTCACAAGCGCAAGGTCCTGAGTTCAATCCCGGTAACCACATACAATGCTGGGCATGGTGACTCACACCCACCAACAATCAACCAGCAATCAGTACCACATACCACAGTGCCGGGTGTGGTGGCTCACGCCTGTCATCCCAGCACTCGGGAGGCACAGACAGGAGGATTGCTGAGTTCCAGGCTTGCCTGGGCTACATAGTGAGCTCAGGACCAGCCTGAACTACAAAGCGAAACCCTGTCACAAAATAAAAACAAAAACAAAAATACACAGATTTGACTATTAAAAGGTTTTAAACTAACCTTTTCATGGCAAAATGAGCTAAAAATTAGAAACAGGCATAGTGGCACATGCCTAGAGTCCCAGCTACTCTAAACCCTAAAGCACAAGATCACTTGAGCCTAACAGCTCAAAACCAGCTATTTTGGATTGTTTCATTCAATCCCTTGTTTGAGATGAGAAAGACAAGGACTGTGTTTAATAGCAACCCATTACTAAAAGGAGATACCTGGTAACGACTTCTACAGAACTCAGTATTAAAAAAATAAAATAAAACTAAAAATCTCAGTTGACCCAACTACTCCCCTTCTAGGAATCTTCCTGAAAGATATCTAGGAATCTTACTGACATCATATTACTGTAATACATGCATACCCATGTTGATAACAGCACAATTCACAGTTGCTCAGCCTCAGAAGTGACCTAAATGGGGCCAAAGGTTTAGCTCAGTGGTTCCAGCACCTGCCTAGCAAGCACAAGGTCCCTGATTCGATCCCCGGTAAACACATACAACAATACTGGGCATGGTGACTCACACTCACCAGCAATCAGTACCACATACCACAAATGCTGGGCTTGGTGGCTCATGCCTGTAATCCAGCACTCAGGAGGCAGAGACAGGAGGATTGCTGAGTTCGAGGCTTGCCTGGGCTACACCGTGAGCTCAGGGCCAGCCTGAACTACAAAGCGAGACCCTGTCTCAAAAAAAAAAAAAAAAAAAAGGAAGGGATGAAAGGATGGGTGGAGAGAGGAGGACGAAAAGTGAAAGGGAATGAAAAGGAGAATTGAGATACACCGTGCAGGGCTGGGGATTTGGATCAGTGGCGTCACCACCTGCCTCGTAAGTGCAAAGTTGTGAGTTCCATGCCAGTATCACCAAAATAAAAAATTAAAAAAGATATGCTGTGTACATGTACCAACTCCCTACAAGGAATGTAAGCATTGTATACTACATGCATGTACTAATAAACTAAAATTTTAAAGATTTTTAAATAAAAAAAAACTTGATTTTTGGAAACATGCTAATGTTCTACATAGTCAAAGAAGGAAAAACATGCAAAAGCATTATTAATACTACCTTAATTCACTTTCTCATGTATTAGCTTTAACCTTGAAAAAACTATATATATATACAGATATATTTGTCCAAGACAATCAGGGATCATAGAGAAGCAGAACAGTCCCTAATGTTCAACAAAAAACAGGCAGAAGAGGCTGAGACAACCCCTTTAGTTCAGGATTGAACCCAGCAGAGAGCAAGAAGTAACTGTGAACTCAATCCAGCAGGAGAGCAGAGACCTGAGGGCGAGACAGGGAGGAGAAGCCTGGGCCTCCATCTTTGCAGGAGGCCCCTTGGAAAGACCAGCCCGGAGAGCCCCCTGCCTCTGCCCCACACCACCAAAACCCCAGCTCCCAGCTGGAGAGGTGTAAACCTGGAGCTGAGCTCTGAAAGGAGATGGGTGCTTTGGGAAATAGGTGGCCAGCCTCCAGCATCCCATTCATGTGGACAGTTAGCACCATCTCTCCTCAGGACACACAGCCTGGGAAGAGCAGCCACCTGTAGGATCCAGTTGTGGAGTTAATGCTGAGAACCCAAACGTCCAGCTCTGCTCCCAGGGAAAGCAAGGCATTCAGGGAAGAAATCTTCAGTGACTCTGTGGGAGTCTCCCAGGAGGTTCGCTTCCCAGCTACCCCAGTGTGCTTGGCTAGAGAACCTTCAACGACCTGTCCCCTGAAGACTCCCACAGTATCAGGCCTGATTTCACTCCACATGCGGTAAAGACACCTTGCACATAGCTATAAAGTCTACTGAAAATTCAACATGCCAGTGTAGGTGCCTAAGCAGGTGCCTTCATCGTAATGGATGAAAAAGTTAATTTAAAAAGTGGCTTTTTCCAAAAGTTTATGAAGAAATAAGGAATATCAGTTTTAAGTTAACAGTTTTACCCAGCAGGGTTGTAGTGCACACCTGTCATCTCATCACCCCAGGAGGCTAAGACAGGAGAAACACAACTTCAAGCCCAGCCTAGACAACTTGTGACTTAGCAATTGAAAAAGGAACTGAGGATACAGCTTGGTGTGAAGGGCTTGACTTCAATCCTCAAAATCAAAAACATTTTTTTTCAATTTAGTAGTTCTGGAATTTGAAAAGCATTCATCTTAGATTACAATCATACACTTCAGAAATTTGAAATGCAGAAGAAATCAAGAGGCTGTTAAGATAATTACCCACAAACTAATGTTTATGAAGATCACGTACATACTTTTCTGGGTCACGAATTTTCTTTAGACTAACCATGAATCTAAAATTGTTAAAATTTATCATTAATAAATGTTAAAATATTACTTATTAAAATAAATCAAAAAGTACCATTCTGGGCTGGGGATGAAGCACTTCCTAGCAAGCTCAAGGCCCTAGGTTCTACCCCAAGCAGCACAAAAAAAAAGAAGAATACCCTTCTGAGTATAATTTAATTTTGTTTACCTCAAGTAGCAAATGTACATGTAAAGGAAGAATTCATGCTTTTGTGCCTATATGAAGCATTTTCTCTGGCCAAAGCTGGTAAAAAATGTCCCCTGTAGCCAGGCATGGTGGCTCACGCCTGTAATCCCAGCACCCAGGAGGGAGAGGCAGGAGGATTGCTGAGTTCGAGGCTTGCCTGGGCTACATAGTGAGCTCAGGGCCAGCCTGAACTACAAAGCAAGACCCTGTCTCAAAAAAAAAGTCCCCTGTACTAAAAGAAAAGTAATCATTGTCAGCTTCCTGACTTTCCTCAGCATGAAATGCATAGGGAGAATTTAGTTTTTTCTTCTTCAGCCTCTTCCCTGTTGTCTTGGCCACATTTCTAATGCTCAAAGGCAGCATCTGAATTCTGAGGCTTATTTTTTCCTGTCATTTCAAAACAGAGAATACACATTCTCAACTCCTGTTGGTCTCAGTTTTACTTGGAAAAACTGAGTGACAGGCACTATGTTCCACATAGCTGACAAAAACACAAGATTTAAATCTTCAATGGACAGGATTTCCAATCTTTATAAGAAACATTTTTCATTTTGTGGCTCTATTTTTTTTAACAACAAAACATATTTCATTCAATGATGTCCCTGTTGTTTTGACCATGAAACAAATGGATTTGGTATGGGACTGCTGGGCCAAGTATGAGTCAAGTAAAGAGTGTGCTGCTCATAAATGACAATATAATCATGACTCATCCCAAAGCCACTTTAATTTCTTAAAAATAACAACTACACTATATTCAAAAAACTTTGGCAAACATTATGGCCAAAGAAAAGAACAAGTCTCTGAAATGAGACACTGATTTCATAACAAAAAGTATCAGCAGGAAACTTTTGCATCACTTGGAAATGTAATTTGGTTCAGCAGCGAGATGATGTATTTTGGGGAACTTCATTCTGCTGACTTAACAGCCACTTCCCCAGCTCCAAGGGGACCACTGTTTCCTGGCGCCACAGAACGGTAGATCCTTTAGTGTCTCCTCCCCACAGGACCCCACGCTTCTCCTGTTTCATCAAATTCCCCAGAGACCTCTTGAACTATGGTGGGACTCAAACACCGCGGCACAACCTGGCCCTCTTGTGTCCCACTGCTTCTAACAGCCCGGGAAATCGCCAACTGCAGTAATTCTGCAGTGTTCTCTGGAAAAACATGGACTCAAGCCAGACCACCTGAGGGAACCACAGCGAAGTTACTTCTTGTGCTTCAAGTTCCTCAGCTGCAAGATGGAAATAATAACACACCTACCTCTGAAGGTTTTCATGAGAATTACATGAAGCACAAATAGAGCTTTTAAACAGGAGTAGTTGCTAATTACCAGCCCGCATGGAATTTAGCTTAGGATAAACAGGTCTCTACACACATGGAAGAAAGGCTCACACTGAAACGGTGTCTTTCCCAAGCTTTCTAATTCTTCTGTGGAAAACTCGCTTCTCTTGGCATATAATCCATTCATTATTTTTTTTTAATTTTTAAAGGGCTTAGGAATTAAAAACTGTTGCTCTATACTTTTCTTCAATTATCCTGGATGACTTTGCAATCATTTTGCATAATATTCAAATCCTAGTGAGTGTGATGGACAAGCACCTATCACACAAGCCACACAGGCAGAGATCTCAGGCACCTCTTCTGTCCCTCCGCCCTGCGAAAGGCATCATGCTGTGAGCACTGCGGCCTTAGGTGTGGAGGGACCAGGACACACCTGACACAGACAGCTAAATGCGGCTGTTAGCAAGTGGCCAACACTTCCAGTGTCTGGGTCAGTTTCCACCCCTCAGGGAGGCAGGCTACAGGCACCACCAAGGCAGCATTTTCTGAGGTGCCCGTGGCATGATCCCTCCACACAAACAAAACTCTGAGCCCCCACGGGCTGGGATTTTAAATGTGCTGAGCAGCACCACACACACACACAACACTGTCTTCTCCACTGAAAGGCAAATGCTTGAGAGGAAAGGCTCAACTTCCTATCAGTACTAGACCTGAACCTGGCCCTTGGAGATATTCCACAACATGCAATCAATTATCACTCATTCCTTTAGATTTCTGCAGTTTTCAATTTCAGATCCCTTATTATTACACAAACTGCTCCAGAAACTATTACTAGCTCACACAGCCCAGCAACAGTCAGTGAACTAATGCCAGCACACTTCTGCATCATCCAGCCCTGTTGCCAACTGAGACAAATCCAGGCGATGTGAAATCCTGTACATCAGGTGAACCCTGCCTCAAAAAAGAATAGATACTTTCATACACATAAGAATGTACTTCTACAACGCTTACCTTGCCTCATAAATGAAAGGGCTTTTTCTTTTATACTATTAGTCAGCTGTTTCTTTTTATTCAGATAATCCAAAATGTAGATATTAGGAGCAAAATTTATCATGTTCTGTTCCCCGCAGCCATAAGGCATCCGGATCAGTGAGGCTAAGCCGTTGATGGAAGGCCCGAGCACATCTCCTGGAGGGATAAGACATCCCAGTCACAGTGGACACAATTAACAACTCACCTGCCGGTGGCACAGTCTCTACTTGGTACAGTTACCATCTGTCACATAACAAAAAATAGCAATGCAATGGTACTGAACTTGTAAATTATGTAGTAGATTAGGAAACTTTTAGCTCAGCTCTTCAATTTCATATCTTCATATGACATACACATATTAGGTAAAAAAAAATTTTTTTAAATCTTGAACAAGCCAGTTAATGTGGTGCATACCTGTAATCCTAGCACTTAGCAGGTTGAGGCAGGAGGATTGCCATGAGTTCAAGGCCAGCCTGGACTATATAGTGAGTTCAAGACCCGTTTGAACTACATAATGAGACTCTATCTCAAAAAATACAAAAAAAATTTTTAAATAAATCTTCAACAAAAAATGTCAGGAAATGATACAGGAAAGAAATGTTTTGTTAGTATTTTTCACATAAACATAACTGTTTTCTTACTAATAGCTATAAATCCTTGAGAAATAGTATTTCTCAAAACAGCAGAAATGGTAGCATTTTGTAAAGTATTCTACTGAGAAGCAGCAAAGCACCAAGTATATGTCTTCAATGACTCTCAGGGTCAAAAAATATTAGACATATTCTTCAAAGTTAGCAATCTACACTTCAATGAAACACATGCTTGAAAGACTCTTCTATCCACATTCTAATACCACAGCTCAGGGAAATAAGTAAAACTTAAGATAATGGAAGTTGAGTTCCTAACTTTGATTCCATTGTTGTCAAGCTATAAGAAGGATATCCTTCTATGCAGTTCAAATGTCAAGTCCAAATGGCTAGTGAAAATCTGATCCTAAAAAATAATTTAAACAAAAATAAAGGAAGAACTCTTTCTTATGAACAGGATATAACCCCAGCACATATCTTCACCTCAAAGTTCCACCACAGTGAAACAGGTCATATTCCTGCCACTGCAGTCACATTTTTTAATATTCAAAATGAACCAGAGCCGGAGGGTTAGCTCAGTGGTTCTGGCGCCTGCCTCACAAGCGCAAGGTCCTGAGTTTGATTCCCAGTAACTATATACAATGCTGGGCGTGGAGACTCATGCCCACCAGCAATCAATGCCACATACCACAGTGCCGGGCGTGGAGGCTCACGCCTGTCATCCCAGCACTCAGGAGGCAGAGGCAGGAGGATTGCGGAGTTCGAGGCTTGCCTGGACTACATAGTGAGCTCAGAGCCAGCCTGAACTACAAAGCGAGACCCTGTCTCAAAAAAAAAAAAATATTCAAAATGAACCATAAATTTACAGCCTCAAAAATCCAAAGAAAGAAACTGACATTGATACATTCTGGGCTGCAAAATAGGTTTAAGAATATATGAAAATAAAATTTGAAAAAATCTATCCTTTATATTAAGCATAAATATTACATCTCAGCAGTATTTTATGACCATAGATAGACTCACTCTTATTTAAGAAGTGGTAGTACACATTTGACCTTCGAGAATTTTTCCATCCATGTGTGTGTATCTGTGTGTATGCATATACATGCACATGTGTATGTATGTACTTAGGCAAGTACTGAACACCCAGCACTCCAACCCTGTGGGAGATGCTTAGGCAGAAATTCCATAAACAGAAAAGATTAATTTATTCTTTTAAAATGTTATATCATGGATCCAAATAAAGTCTTCTGTATGGGGATTATTTCTTTGGGCCTATCATAACAAGCTTTATATGTCATAAAAGTAAGATTTCAATGTACCAACTCCACACAATGAATGTAATCATTATGTCCTGATAGTATGTACTAATAAAATCTACAATTAACAGATAAACTGAAAAAGTTCCCTAGGTCCTGATACCTTAAAGACTAATAAAATATTCTGATGGCATTAATTAGATCTTCAGTTATTTGTAAAGCACAATTTATATATATTTTTAAACACTTTTGTGATAGCTGATCTCATTAGTAATAAAAAAAGGAAAGGGCCGGAGGATTAGCTCAGTGGTTCCGGAGCCTGCCTCACAAGCGCAAGGTCCTGAGTTCAATCCCCGGAAACCACATACAATGCTGGGCGTGGAGACTCATGCCCACCAGCAATCAATACCACACACCACAGTGCCAGGCATGTTGGCTCATGCCTGTAATCCCAGCACTCGGGAGGCAGAGACAGGAGGATTACTGAGTTTGAAGGTTGCCTAGGCTACATAGTGAGCTCAGAGCCAGCCCAAACTACAAAGCAAGACCCTGTCTCAAAAAAAAAAAAGGAAATATTCCTATAAATAGATGAGCAATAGATATTATTATGTACAAACAAACCAGTGGATGGAGATGCTCTGATCTTACCAACTGCAGTGATCTGAACTCTTTCGCTGCCACTGACTGTATCAGGGGGAAACGAGAAACTCAGAGTTTCCAGGGTAGTTTGCTTGTCAGTTGAGTCTATTAAGACGGCTTGTGAATATGATTTTTCTATTCCTTCAGCCTATTTAAAAAAAAAAAGGACAAAATTACTATGGTCTCAGATTCTTCACAGAGAACCCTGTGTAGACATGAAGACAGACATCGGGCCTGTTGTACCTATTATTTATTAATAGTTAAGATGTGTACCTAGCATTTGTTGGTTCTGACTTTAAATCTACCCACTTCCTGGTGAAATCAAACAAAATGTCTCATGAGATAGCAATAGAAATGCCAAAGAAGGGCCGGAGGGTTAGCTCAGTGGTTCTGGAGCCTGCCTCACAAGTGCAAGGTCCTGAGTTCAATCCCCGGTAACCACATACAATGCTGGGCATGGAGACTCACACCCACCAGTAATCAATACCACATACCACAGTGCCGGGCGTGGTGGCTCACACCTGTAATCCCAGCACTCAGGAGGCAGAGACAGGAGGATTGCTGAGTTCAAGGCTTGCCTGGGCTCCATAGTGAGCTCAGGTCCAGCCTGAACTACAAAGCGAGACCCTGTCTCAAAAAAAAAAGAAATGCCAAAGAAGAAGACAAAAGTAGGATGGGAAAAACCTTCTGAGTGAGGTTTCATTGTTATCCAAGAGAGGAATTAAATGCCTTATCCAAAATCACATTTCATAAGGCAGAGATTCCAGCCCACAGCTAGCTGATCCCAGATCCAGGCGCTTATCCACTAGGCTGAGCTGTCCTTTTTAATTCTTCCCAGAAGTCTACAAAATCTCTCCCACTTGCACTGCGGAACTCCAAAATGCCTAGCCTACTTATCAGCTTGATCACAGTTTAAGAAGAGCCTGATGTAACACCATTTGTAGATGAAAATCACAATAAAAGAGACTACAGTCACATTTCTGCCTTCATTTATAAAAAAAAGAAGTTCTAAAGCATTCATGTATCATATTTTTACATACAGATATGAAAACAGGCATTACCAGGAGGATTGAAGAAATGACCTAGTAGGTTTGCCAACAAATTTAACGGAGAGAAAAACCATCTTGTTTGATTTTCAATTACGTATTTCCATTTTATTTACTTAAGACTCCAAATATTTACCTTCACTAAAATCCTCTGGGTGACCCCATCAGAAGCAGTGGGTGAGATGGCTCTGACTGTGATTGGGATTTCTCCCAGATGTGTGGGCCTGACCGGGAAAAGGACAGTTACGCCATCGTCACTGGGAACCACAACATCCTGCTCATGTCCTGTATCATTGGTCTCCTTTGAAGTCACCAGGATATCAAATTTGTCACTGTCCTCGATGATCACCTTAACCTAGAAGGAAAAAAAGACCAAAGATTTGATGATAATAAATGCTCTTCAGTAAAGTGTTATCACCACATTAATTTTGAGGCTGAAAACCAGAAAAACATGAGACAGACTTTCCCGCTAAAGAGAGAATGAAACAATGTGAGTAAAAACTTTACTATTTCACCTGCCCTCCCCTCCCACCTTAAGATGACTGTGGAAAGCCACTCCTCTGCTCCATTTCTAGTCTTTTCTACCATTAAGTCCTCTCCGTATGCCAAGAAGTAATAAAGCAGTCACAGAAAAACCATTTTACATGCAGTATAGTATCAAAAACAGCCTGATTTAACTGTGACATCCGAAGAGACACTGGCTCCCTTAGAAAAACATAAAACAAAAAGGAAAATGTTACTACCTCTATTAAGAATCTCTGCCAAAAAGGGAAGGGGGGGTAGAGACTAGTAAAGAAGGGAAAGAAAAAATTTGATACTTACAAAAAAGGAAATAAAAGGCCGGAGATTTAGTTCAGTGGTTCCGGCACCTGCCTCACAAGCGCAAGGTCCTGAGTTTGATCCCAGTAACCACACAGAATGCTGGGCGTGGTGATTCACGCCCACCAGCAATCAATAGCACATACCACAGTGCCAGGCATGGTGGCTCATGCCTGTAATCCCAGCGCTCAGGAAGTGAGGCAGGATTGTTGTAAGTTTGAGGCTAGCCTGGGCTAATTAGTGAGTTTAGGGCCAGCCTGAACTACTAAGCAAGACCCTGTCTCAAAAAAATAAATTAAAAAAAAGGAAATCCAACTTATGTATACAGAAGGCAAGAAGTAGTAGGGAGGGCAGTGAATCGAAGAAAATGAGAAGCAAGAAGTACCATGTGCTGGTATAAACCCTCAATGTTGAATGTGATCATAATGTATATATAAAATGTACCAATAAAATCAATTTTTTTAAGAAAGAATCTTTGCAGGGTATGGTGGGTCATGCCTGTAATACCAGGATTCAGGAGGCAGAGGTAGGAAGACTGCTGAGTTCGAGGCTTGCCTGGGCTACATAGTGAGCTCAGGGCCAGCCTGAGCTGCAAAGCAAGACCCTGTCTCAAAAAAAAAAAGAATCTTTGCAAAAATTACCCCAAGAAAAGTGTTACTCAGACATTAATCCTAAAACATATGCCAAAGTTACTGGTCTCATTCAAAGTAGCATTTCTCTAGGCTTTGTATTTTACTGTTTTCCAACTTATTTTCCCAGTTTACTTTTTAATCTGCTTCTTGAAATACTTCTTGTATTACCATTTGGTAACAATGATTCCAATTGTTTTAGACAAGGAAAACTACAATTGAGTTATATGCTGGTAAGTGGCAAATGGGACAGTGGACCTTCCAACTCCAGATGTTTTGCTTGTATCATGCTGAGTAGATTAAAAAGTGCTATTAAAAAACAAAAACCAGCCGGGCGTGGTGGCTCACGCCTGTAATCCCAGCACTCGGGAGGTAGAGGCAGGAGGACTGCTGACTTCGAGACTTGCCTGGGCTACATAGTGAGCTCAGAGCCAGCCTGAACTACAAAGCGAGACCCTGTCTCAAAAAAACAAACAAACAAAAAAAAAACAAACAAAAAACAAAAACCAGCCTAGTAGTAGAGTATGGGCTTAGCATGAGCAAGGCACTGGCTTCAATCCATACCATCAAAAATAAATAAATAAATAGCACTGTGTTGTATAGATATAGTACGGCATTTTCACACTATAAACTGCATATTCTTAGTTATTCCTGGGGCAAAAACATCAGCCGTGACTATGGGCATGACACATACAACAGACGTCATCTCTGACTTCCGGGCAGTGATTGGCTAAGGAGACACAGGCACGTGTCCATCCATGGGAGTGGCCACAACAGAACAGGTGAGGCACCTAAGGAAAGGCATCTCAGCGTCACACCAAGTCTGCAAAGGAATGAGTGCTGGACAACCGCAAAGGCCCAGAACGGCAGTGAGAAGTGGGGGCAGGACCACAGGCAGATAGAAGAAGAAAAGCAAGCCTCCAAGCCCACAGGAAAGCGCTGCCCCTAACTGTTTTTGGAAATCCAGGAGTGAGCACACAGACGTGCTAACATGCACAATGTACCTAGAGGCCCAAACGTTTCACCACCTAATCTCTGCCTGTTTTCTCCTGAAGGGTAAACAGTCAACAAAATCTTAAATATATTACCTTGGTAGCATCTTTTAAATAATTGAATACAGTTACTTCCAAAGCAAATTCTTCACCTCTGATAACAGAGTAGGGAAGATTCAAAAAAATGAAAAATGGTTGAAAGGCTTGTAGCTGGAAAAAACATAGTAAATACATATTTTTATTCTCATCAAAATCTTCACAGTATATATAATTAAAAGCAATCCTCACAAAGCCTGCAAAGCTTTCAAGTTCACTTACTACTGTCTACTTGCCTATCCACGGAAAGCACGCAACACCTGATCCCAGATGAAGGACAGCATATGGACTTGATTCATATTATTTAACGTAATAGTCGACACACATTATTAAGCACTTACCAGGAACTAGGCTATTATAAATTATATCACTTAATCATTACAACCCTAGGAGGGTGTTATGCTTCTATTTTACAACAAGGAAAACTGAAGTTTGGAGATCTCAATAACTACTAAAGGCTCACATCACCGCATACAAAGGAGCCTATGTGTCACTAAAGAAGGTGCTGTTCTGCTAACAGTGTTTACTCCATGTACCACTTAAAAAGTCACTCACCAAATCAAATAGTACTTGTTTCAAAGTAGCATAGAAAGTCTCTGCTTAGGCCCTTTCATACCCACAGACACACACACACACACACACACACTTCCTCCTTGGTGATCCTATTCCAAAACTAGCGGAGCCTGCAGGGAATGCTCAATCACTCCTCTATCACTGAAGCTAAGGTTGGTTTAAGCCAGTGGTGTCACTGATAGCAGTAGTTCTGCTTACAGGTCTACTTGGGCACTGGGGAAGGGGTCTTGGACTATTATAAAGATTGGAGGGTGTAACTGGCACCTGCAGTGAAATTCTACCATGCTCAAGGCATCTCAACGATGAAGAACTGTCTCATGTTTCTCATGATTCCTCAATATTTCTGTAGACATTTACGTATTTAAATTATATTGTAAGCTCAGTTTACAAAGCATTTTTCAACATGCAATGAATTTTTCACAGATACAACTATTTTGTAAATCAAGAGAGCACTGCAGCTTGCTTTGTAACTTTACCAACAGCAGTTGCTATTTCAGAAATTGATCACACCACAGGCAGTGGTTTTGAGTTGCTGAACTTCACACATGTATATCAAACTTCACTCACAACTGTTACGTGCATGGCGGCTCTGCCTGGTGAAGCACTGAGGCTCCCCAACTGCTTATGTCGAGAAATACACATCATATTATTTCATAGTATTTTCCTCTGCCTTTTTCTTAGTATTTCACTTAGGACACCATGTTAAGCTTTTTGAAACCATGTAAGTAGGTATGTTATATTTTCTATAATTTCATTCAGGGATGGTAAAGAAGCAACACAGACTGTTACAAGTAGAGGGCTACAGATTCTGTATATCAAAAATGACAGCATTGGCCTAAGTTACCTCTGGTCATTTTTACTCTCCTTAGTAACTAGAAACAAACTGTGATGCAGTTTAGCCAAGGAGATATGAAGGAATCATTTATGCTAAGGCACATCTTAAAAAGTTCTGCTCATCCTTTGTGTGACACGTGGAAACATCCTTTCTTTTCGTACCATGGGAGACTGTTGGACCAGCTCAATAATAAACTTTTCTATTCAAACCTTAGTAGGGACCTACCATTCCAGTAGTTTAAAATAGTTCATATTGTAAAATTTGAAACATGGAGAGCATAAATGCAAAGACAACCTCTAAATTATGGTAGCATCAAAAGCAATCCTTTTAAAAAATCTATTGAGTAGCTGAAACTCTTAGCTTCATAGTACTTAACATTAATATGCAGCGCTTAAAACGCTACCTCCACAGGGGCAGTTGTGAGGCCAAGACCTAAGTCTTCAGAAATCACAAAAGCAGTAGCCACCCAGGAAGTAATAGAATCAGGAACAGTAACTGCAAATTCTTGGTGAGGTTTGGATCTGAAGTGAAGACAAACATAAAAATCACTAAACCGAGAACAAGCATATCTCAAAATAAGTCAGCATAACCAATTTTGGGAAAAATTTTAGTCTCCTATGTCATTTGTATATCTAAATTTAAAACCATTTTAGCATAAAAAAGTAGATCCCAAGTTCCCACAAAGTAGATCAAATATTGCATTCTGATCCATCTGTTTTCCAATAAAATCTTTCTATGATGCTTATATCTTCAAAATGACCACTATATTTTCATACGTTCATACAGTGGAAAAATATGCATTTCTAAACTTCACTCCAATTTTTTTTCTCAATTTCAGAAAAGGTTTTTCTCTGTATCTCTGTATCTGTCAACACTGACCTTTTGTTTTTTTTTGTACTGGTTGTTCGAGATTCATGTCTAACTTAAAGCATTCTTAAAAGCCTGACTGTATGATACTATCTAGATTTCAAGGTTTTGGTTTTGTTTTTGTTTGCAATACTGGGGATCAAACCAGGGCCTCACACATGCTAGCCATGCTCTGAATCCCCAACCTGAATGCCAGGGCTCATCTACTCAGTTATCGGGGAACCCAGGGTTGCTCGATGAAGTTGAGCTCCTTCCTCCCCACCCCATTCCCCTGTGGCTCATGGGGTGTCTTAGGAAAAGTTAGCTGTCCTGCCCCAGTGTCCAAGAGGTAATGGTGACCACTTCCTACCAAGGCCACAAATATACTCCATGCCATTCTTCTCCAACCATAAGACTTTAAGGAAGTTAAAATTATCCTTCATTTTTTTTTGAGAGATTCCCATCTCTTTGACATACTCTCCAGCCACAATCTCCATGTGATTTTATTAAATACTATACTTAGATTTAGTCAACAACATTGTAAAACAAAAACCTCTTGGCTTACTTAGTTCTTCATTACAGTATATTTGTATTTAAACATTCAAGAGAGTGAAAATTTACTTAAAACACACAATAAGCAAGTATATATGAATAAAGCAGTTTATAACTGTTTACCCCATGTGGGTGTCTAGCCAAATCCAAGTCTCTGGAAAATGCTTTCTGACATATGGATTACTGGCTGAAGAAAAATCGTGAATATCTGCATGCCCCTCTACGTTTTCTTCTAGAAACCTCTCAGCGTAATCTACAGTTTCATCTAAAAATAAATATGAACATTGGTTAGGGACATAGTCATTGAAGAGACTGAACTACAAACATGATGCACAGAATTGAGGCCCCTCTCAACTGGCTGGGATGTTAGAGTTCATCCTGAGAAATTAGAGAGGCACAGAAGTCAAGAGATTTATCAGAATCCCCCATGAATAATGACCTCAGGGCCAAAATTTTTAAAAGAAAAAAATTCGTACCCTACAAACAATAACTAAACAAACTAAACTAAACAATAACTAAAGTACTACTTATTATTCAGTAATTTTAGATTTTTTCAACTTATGTTTCTCTCTCTCTCTCTTTTTTTTAACTACCTGCCTCAACTTCTCAGAGTGCTGAGATTATAGGCATGTGCCACCCCACCCAGTGTAACTTGAAATTTTAAGAATCAAATCCTATTATTTAAGCTTCCACAAGTTTTCCACTATTCTTTTTGTTCCTTCGTATCATTTATCACTGGCTCTGCAGCCATGCTACAATCATCTAATTTACTAGGTTTTTCAATTAAAAAAAAAAAAACATGTGGCCAGACAGACTTTCAATCATATATCTCCATCCTTTTCAATTTGCATGTAAGACCAAAATAAAGTGTAAAGAAAATCACACCATTGTAGACTCCAAGAATATAAAGCTAAATGCAATGAGACAAATAAAAAATTATAGCCAGGCATGATGGCTCATACCTATAATCCCAGCACTTGGGAGGCAGAGGCAGGAGGATTGCAGTTAGTTTGAGGCCAGCCCGGGCTACACAGTAAGTTCAGGGCCAGCCTGAACTACAAAGCAAGGCCCTGTCTCCAAAACAAAAACAAAATAAAACAAAAATTGTAATAGACATTTTAAGGGTAATTGTAGAGATGTATAAAAGATGTTTGTTATACAGAAAATAGCTAACTGTACATAGAATCTGAATAATGAAAGTGTATACTAAAACAGAAAACTTCCAGGAAGATGGCAGAGTGGTAAACAGCAACAATCAGCCTCTCCAAGACTCTGTACACAGACACTGAAAACTAACCACTTGGAAAAAGAAAGGAACAGGAGGAATCCCTCGGACCCAGGAAGGGCCTGAAGCGAAAACTGGAGCCTACAAAGAAATTAAACAGACAGGACACAGTGCAAAAAAACAAAAGGGTAACCTGCACTTGCGCCCCAGCTCCTGACTCGAGATGATAAAAAGAAGATAAACCGACAGACACGGTGAAAGCAGGTGACACCAGGGGCCTCCAAGGAGAAACACACTGGTGGAACTGAGCCAGCGGATGCCGAGAACTACAACAGTTGGTGACTTTATCATGTGACTGCTGTGTGCCCTGAAAAGCATGTTTGGTCAGATGCCATTTTAGGGAGGGGCCAACTGAGCCCAGAACCCAGAGCAGCCCCAGGTCAGCTGCTTCTCTTGGCTTCCAGTGCTACAACTACCGCAATGGCCGGATGAGGGACAATCACGGGAGATGTCCATGGTCAGAGAGCAGTGGGCAAGCTGGCGAAGACCTCCATCTAGTGTTATAAACTGCATGAGCTGGGCCTCAACCCCACGACCAGATGTCAGGTTCAGCCGGAACTTACATTTCAGAACCAACACCAACCCTAATCTTACTGCTGCTTCCTGGGATTATCTAGCTGGGATCTGGGCTCTATCTGGCTTCTTTGTCCACCACCAAGAGCAGAGTTATCCTTTGAACTGGACACGTCACAAAACTAGAGACCCTGGAAGATATCCCAAGGCTTGAGATCATAGAGAAATTTCTCTTTTTTTCTTTCTTTGCTTTTGTTTTTTGTCTTTGTTTGTGATTTTGCAATACTGGGGATCAAACTCAGGACCTTACACTTGCCAAGCAGGCAGTGGCGCCATTGAGCTACATTCCAGGCCCTTTTGTTTTTGTTTTTATTCATCTGGTAGTTTTTCCTGATTGTTTTCGTTTCTTTGTGAGGGTGTACACTGTTTTTACTTTGTTTTGTTTTGACCTGATTTGTGTTTTCTTTCTTGCCTTCCCTCCTGTCTTTTTCCAATTTATTGAGTTTATTGGTACATTTTAGATACATATTATGATCACATTCATCAGTGAGAATTTGTACCTGTGCATGACCTATCTAGAGTCCCCTACTCCCATTCTCCTGCCGTTTCTACAACACCCACCCATCCTGTCTCCTTCACCAGTTTCCTGAATCTTGGGTAATCTTCCTCTGTCTGTCAGACTTGTTTCTAATCTATTTTTCTTCTTTTATTTCTGTTTTTTCCTCTTCTCCCTTTTAATTTTCTCCCCTTAGGATAAAATTGTTCTATTAAGTGGACATTTACTATATATA
>PVIC010036159.1:0-18739 GCA_004025085.1 Thryonomys swinderianus
GCTCACGCCTGTAATCCCAGCACTCGGGAGGCAGAGACGGGAGGATTGCTGAGTTCGCGGCGGCTTGCCTGGGCACCATAGTGAGCTCAGGGCCAGCCTGAACTACAAAGCAAGACCCTGTCTCCAAAAAGCAAAAAAAAAAAAAAAAAAAAAAAAAAAAAAAAAAAAAAAAAAAAAATAAAAAAAAAAAAAAAAAAAAAAAAAAAAAAAAAAAAAAAAAAAATCAACTGTGAAGCTAGAGATTTAGCTCAGTAATTCTAGTGCCTGCCTAGCAAGCTCAAGGTCCTAAGTTCAATTCCCGGGAACCACATACAACAGTACTGGACTGTGACTCAGGCCCACGAGCAATCAGTACCACATACCACAATGCTGGGTGTGGTGGCTCATGCCTGTCATCCCAGCACTCGGGAGGCAGAGGCAGGGGGACTGTTGTGAGTTTGAGGCTTGCCTGGGTTACCTGGTGAGCTCAGGGCCAGCCTAAATTACAAAGTGAAACCGTCTCTAACATGACATGGCATGGCATAGCATGGCACGGCATGACATAGCATAGCATAGCATAGTAGAACATAGCATAACATATAACATAACCTACATCCCAAACCATTTAATGGTAAAGGCATACCTTGTTTAACAACTGAATTCCGTCTCAATGAGTAGGTCATTATAACTGGCCACTAAATGCAGAATTATGTATTATACATATATCACAATATTCAGAACAAAGACAGGAGCAAAAGAAATTCCAACTTGATGACTTCATTTTTATTTGCCTAATTCCTTGGCCTCCTCTGCCTCTCAAGTGCTGGAATTACAGGTGTGAGCCTCTATGCCCAGCATTATGGTATGCGGTTACTGGGGATCAAACTTGGGGCCTTGCACTTGCCAGGCAGACTCTGGAACTACTGAGCTAAATCCCCTGCCCCATATGCTTAACTTCTATATGTAGTCCTGTAATTTATAACAGTATATTGTATAGTACAATCAGCAAAAACCATAGCACTGTATGAAACAAAGTCTACCAGTACAGAAAAGAGACACTGAGGTTCTATCAACAAGAAGAACAGAAGAATATAGAAATACACTTCATGAATTTAAACAGCAGGTCGCTAGAGTTCCTCAGTCCTAATTCTGAACAGTTAGTAAACAGGTAGATGGCTATTGCCATTATTAATTTTGAAGCAGGATCACGCTAAGTCACTAAGTTGACAAGGCTTGCAATCCTCCTGCCTCACTTCCCAGAGTGCTGGGATTATATGCACCACATGCTCAACTTTATTTATGTAACTTTTTTCAGTAAAGACTACAAAACTTTTCTTCAGGAAGAAGAGAGGCTTCAAGTCCATCTTACAATATTATGGACCAAATACAGTTGCCTCTCATGCCTTGGTATCTACAAAGAAGCAGGTTTTAGAACTGCTACAAATACTAGAATTTGCTGAAGTCCTTGTATCAAACAGTGTAACAGTATTTGCTTATTAGCTACATACCTCCTCCCATATATTTTCCTTTCTTTTGAGGCAGGATCTCACTATACATTCCAGGCTACCTTCAAACTCACATCTATCCTCCTGCTCAGCCTCCTGAGTGCTAGGATTATAGGCGTGAGCCACCACCCCTGGTATTTCTATGTACTTCAACCCTCTAGATTACTTACAACATCTAACATAAGATAAACACTACGTAAAAAGTAATTATATTGTTTAGGAATAATAAGAAAAAATGGTCTGTGAATGTTCAGCATAAGAGGTAAGCCAATTGTCTGGCGCCCTTACTACATAGTACACAAAATGACAGCTGGAAAATGATGCTCAAATAGTGCAAGCTGAGACTGAAGAGCTGTGAGACAGTGGGAGCTACAGCAGGTGTGCCAACACACAGTCTAGTCTGCACGGACTCAGCAGTGCCTGGTGTGTGACAATTCAGGTTTTTAACCTTGTAAAAAAATGTTCTCAGCCTGCAGACGGCTGAATCTGTGGAGGCAGAAACTGCAGACATGCAGGACTGACTTGAGTAACTTGCAAGGTATGATTTGATCATTTTATTTTATATATAATGTCACTATCAGACTGATACAAAAAGACATATCTGGGCCAGGGATTTAGCTCAGTGGTTCTGGCATCTGACTGGCAAATGCAAGGTCTCAAGTTTGATCCCCAGTACCACATACCACAATGCCAGGCATGGTGGCTGTAATACCAGCACTCGGGAGGCTGAGGCAAGAGGATTGCTGTGAGTCCAAGGCCAGCCTGAGCTTTGTACATAGTGAGCTGAGGGCCAGCCTGAACTACAAAGGCAGACCTTGTCAAAAAAAAAAAAAAAAGAATAAATTACCTGTAAAAGAAACTGAATAGCTTTGGATTTAACTGCAACAATATTCAAGGTAGCTGAGTTGAAGCTAGATTCTTACCACTCGTTACAGTTTGGGTCTAGATGCCCCAAAGCCTCATGCAGTCACAGGTTGCTCAATCTGGAGTGGGATATGCTGGTCTTACTGATGTGTAACTACTTGAGACTGGTTTGGCACCACACTAAACCTGGCAGTCTGGATGAGATAAAGGGGGAAGAAACTCACTGTTATATCCCTTGTTACTTCTGCTGCTTTGTCTGTGCTGTGTTGTTTTTCCTCTGCAATGCCTGTTTGCCACCTTTGCCTCAAGCCACAAGATTATGGACTGAAACCTCTACAAATAAACTCTTGAGCAAATAAATTCTTTCCTTTTTAACTTTGGGTGTCAGGTATTCTGAGTCAGCAATGAGAGAAAAGGAACTAAGACACCACATGGGAGTTGCACCACAGCCAAAATACTGCTCTCCCCTCAGAAAGATACGAGGGCAGCATCACTTTCCTACTGGGGAGAATAATGAAGAAGAGACACCAACATATGACTAAGAACAAGATAAAGACATATGAAGGCAAACATAGGGAATAAATAATGGTGAAAAATGAATCTTATAATCTAGGTAATTCTCTATGAATGAAAAAAAGCCTGTCTGGGAATGGATAATGTTAAGTTAAAATAGGAAAGAGTACAGTAAGAGACATTCAAATCTAGATACAAAGCAAAACTACTGAACAATTTCAGCAAAACTCTGGATTGGGCACACACTTATAATCCCAGCTATTCTGAAGGCTGAGATCAGAGGATCCCAAGTTGAGATTAGCCTGTCCTCAAATAAAAGGGTCTGGAGCTGTCGCTCAATGACAGAATGCTTACTTGGCACATGGAAGGGTATGGGTTCAAGCCCAGCACACAAAGGAAAAAAACCACCAGACTGCAAAGCTTACGAGAGCAGGGATTTCTGTTCTGTCCATAGTTGTATATATAGAAACCACTAGTGTAATGATACTTAACCCCCAGAACGTGCTCAAAGAATGTGAATGAATCAAAAGAAGAGTGGTGGTAAAAGTTAAAGCTGTTCTAATCATTCACTGAAGGTGGAGGAAGCATGAAATGATACCATGTTCTACCACACCCAACTCTGTTATATTTGCTACTATAATACTTTAATGTTATGATAGGGTTATCATAACTATAACATTATAATGTTATAATTAACTTTTTAGAAAGAAAGAAAAAAAAAAGGTAGGTAGGTAGCCTACTAGCCACAGGTTGAATAGACCTGAAATAAAAGGTCAGATCACAAATCCTAAAGGTTGGAGACCTGATAAAAGTGAACAGAAACTGCTGCTGTTACCAGAATGTGAGAACCCTGATGAGACTGGGACTATATGTCAAAATTTCCAGGAAAGCAGGCATCAGGAATGTAACCAGCTCTAGTGCTGTACATCACAGCCATGAAGAATGGCCAGCCCACTTAGACCACTGTGGGGCTGGACAGAGCCCTGAGCAAGGGTGAAGTGATGGTGGGTACAATGCAATGAAGGAGTCCCTGAATGTGCCTGCTTCTGTCCACTGGTGCTGAGGAGTAAGCCAGCCCTACAGGGACAAAATGACGGCAAAATGCCCAGAACACAGACAATAGAAAGGAGCTGAGCCAAGGCTGTGGAAGCAGCAGGAGGAAAAGAATGCCAGAGGAGATAAAGCTCCCCACCATCAGTGGAGTAACTCTGAACAGCCCAGTCTGAGACTATATCTGAACAAGATGATATGGCAGAACCAAGAGAAGCTGTAGCAAAACACTGCACTCTGAATGATCACCTCAAAACCACCCTGTGCCAGAGAGGGGCCCGGAAATGTGTATGTGCTCTGAGTATAGTTAAGACCTCAAAAAAAAAAAAAAAAAAAAAAACCAGCATGGGGCCGGACATTTAGCTCAGTAGTTCCGGTCCCTGCCTACCAAGTGCAAGGCCCCTGGTTCTGTCCCCAGTAACCACATACAACAATACCAGGTGTGATGACTGATGCCCACCAGCAATCACTACCACATACCACAATGCTGGGGGGGTGGCTTACACTTGTAATCCCAGAACTTGGGAGACAGAGACAGGAGGATTGATGAGTTCAAACTCAGCTTGCATGGGCTACATAGTGAGCTCGGGCCAGCCTGAACAAAAAGCAAGACCCTGTCTCCCAAAAAAAGAAAGGAAAGAAAGAAAAGAAAAGAAAAGAAAAGAAAAGAAAGAAAGAAAGAAAGAAAGAAAGAAAGAAAGAAAGAAAGAAAGAAAGAAAGAAAGAAAGAAAGAAAGAAAGAAAGAAAGAAAGAAAGAAAGAAAGAAAGAAAGAAAGAAAGAAAGAAAGAAAGAAACAGCATGAAACCAAGGAGCTGGCTCCAGATGATGGCAGTCCCACTTGGACAGAGCAGGCTTAAAAGGAGGGCACTGCTACTCTGTGGCCATGTGATGGACAGGTGCTGTGCTTGAGCCAGTGCAGGAACACCCTACGAACTGACCCTCCAACATCTACCCCACACCTTACACTCAAAGACTCCTCTATCCATGGCATGCTAGGCCTACAAGGAGAATATCAGTACCTGTATTTGCTTCTCTTCCTCCTCCTGGGTCACTGGGCATGTTTGCTCTTCTTTAGCTTCGGTTGAGTTGGACTATACATTGGCCTTTATCAGGAGTCAGTTCAGCCACTTCTACTAGGTCAGTTTACCTGTTACAAGAGCCCCACTGCCCTGTGCCACCAGATTCTTTGTGGGAAGACATGAAACTGGAACCTCAATACCCTCCTTATTTAACTGGAAAGGGAAAGGTCAAGGACTCTAAGCCCCAAAGGGCATAGAATTCCCTACAATGGCAAACATGGGTCTGCTGGGAGCCAGGGAGCATGGTGACCCACCTTGTACCAGGCTGTTGCTGTGGAGGGTGCTTCAAAGAATATACACAATGGAAGGTCAGAAGATGTTTACAACCCAGACTGCAGAGAAGTTGAGAGGCCCGACCAAAGGTTCCCACTGAAGCTGGAAACAGGATCCCTGGGACAGGCTGCCCCTTGCTGTCACTTCATCAGGCCTAGGTCCAGACATTCAGGCCAAACTCCAACACACTTCATCTCACACCAGGCCAGCCCATGGAAAAGCTCCACCCCATCCACCAGCTGTACTGGAAACCCAAGTATACATGCTATATCCTAAGGCACTGGTGATTAAACCAGTTATCTTCCAATGTTATTTTGCCTAAACAGAATGTGCCAAGAATTCTGAAAGTTCAGTCAAAACATTAAATAAGGGCCAGAGGGTTAGCTCAGTGGTTTTGGCGCCTGCCTCGCAAGCGCAGGGTCCTGAGTTCCATCCCCGGTAACCACATACAATGCTGGGCGTAGAGACTCACGTCCACCAGCAATCAATACGGCATACCACAGTGCCGGGCGTGGTGGCTCATGCCTGTAATCCCAGCACTCCGGAGGCAAAGACAGGAGGATTGCTGAGTTCCAGGCTTGCCTGGGCTACACAGTGAGCTGAGGGCCAGCCTGAACTACAAAGAGAGACCCTGTCTCAAAAAAAAAAAAAAAAAAAAAAAAAAGAATATAACAAAAAGAAATGCAGTTACTATAGTAGCATGAAATAATTTCCCACCAGCTTGGAGAAATGTTAGTCTGTCAATTTTACAAAGTCACCAAAGAAGGTAAACAAAACAACCCATAACTGTCACACTGCAGCCCACTCCAAGCAGTGTGAAGTCTTGTGCCATCCTATCCTGTCATGCTACATCACAAGAAACAGTATTTCAAAAGGAAGAACTCTGAGGACATAGTTACTTTGGAATATCATTTGGCAATGTTCATAATGTTGGAGTTTTAGTTCTTACAGGTTTTGGCTCTGGAAAATGAACCCAAGGATTCCTTTACTCCACACAGGGATATACCCTTGCCTCTATGGCCCACTTAAGTTGTATAAGGCACTACAATGTAAACAGCTGCACATGGCAACTACTTCATTTCCACTTAGTCTCACTTCTAGAAATTGACTAGCCTTGAAACAGTACTGGCAGAACAAAAACTAAGAGGAAGAAGGAATAACAAGAAAAAGAAGACAGGAAGAGAAGGAAAAAGAGAAAGAAGGAACAGGAAGAAGGGAAAGGAAGAGAAGAGGAGAAGTAGGAAGTTCTTTTACAAAAACACTTGTTTTTTAAAAACTCCAAAGCTGAAACAACTACAGCATGAGATCATAGCAGTGGAAATGAATCAACTACTTACTGCAACACATTTCCAGGAATGTATCTCACAAGTTACTGTGCTTGTAAGTGAGCATATTTCATAAATAAATAATTTTTATAAGGTTTTAGAACACACAAAATAGTACTGTTTCTGAAGATAGATATGAAAGATGAATACTACGTTCTGAACAGAAAATGATCAGAAGGCAAACAACCATACTGACAATTTTACAAGCTAGTCAAAGAATGTAAAGTAATTCCTTTACATTTTTTTTTGCAAGCTTCAGTGGTCTCAAAACTAACTTTTAAAAAAACAGCTGGGCGTGGTGGCTCATGCCTATAATCCCAGCACTCGGGAGGCAGAGGCAGGAGGATTGCTGAGTTCGCGGCGGCTTGCCTGGGCACCATAGTGAGCTCAGGGCCAGCCTGAACTACAAAGCGAGACCCTGTCTCAAAAAAAAAAAAAAAACAAAAAAAAAACAATACAAAGAAGTTCTACTCAGTAGGAAATTAAGCTACCTTGTTAGTTTCTTTTGCCTAAAGGAACAAGATATAGGAACAGATACAAGTGTATCCATTAATTCTTAGAATAGCAAAAATGTCCTAGAAATGACTGTCATTGGGTTCTCTTCAGACTAATATGTATGATATGTTACAATGGAAAAATATAAACATATAAGAAGAATTCAAGGAGAAAACCCATTTTAAGACAAATTAAAGGGGTTTAGCTCAGTGGCACTGCATGCCTACCTAGCAAGCACAAGGTCCTGAGTTCAATCCCCAGTACCGCTCCCACCCCAAAAAAGAGTAGAAATTAAGGTTTTATGACTCATACTTCTCAAATTCACTGTATTTTCCCACTCCGTTCATTATTTTTAGCCAAAAGCACTACATTGAATTTCATGCTTATCACTGTTTTTTCTCTACAGCTCTACTGTAACTGTACTTTCAACAGATTAGTTTGGCATATATTTAAATATTTAAGTTTTAATAAATGGAATGATACTACATAATATTCTCCTCAGTGATTTGCATGTTTAATCAATAATGTATATATATATATATATATTTTTTTTTTTTGCTTTTTGGAGACAGGGTCTCGCTTTGTAGTTCAGGCTGGCCCTGAGCTCACTATGGTGCCCAGGCAAGCCGCCGCGAACTCAGCAATCCTCCCGTCTCTGCCTCCCAAGTGCTGGGATTACAGATGTGAGCCACCACGCCCGGCATTTTAGTATGCGGTGTTGATTGTTGGTGGGCGTGTCTCCATGCCCAGCATTATACGTGGTTACTGGGGATCGATCTCAGGTCCTTGCACTTGCAAGGCAGGCACCGGAACCACTGAGCTAACCCTCTGGCCCCTCAATAATATATTTTTAAACTAGGCATGGTGAAGCATGCCTATAATGCCAGCACTTGAGAAGGTGAGGCAGAAGTATCACTGTGAGTTTAAGGCCTTCCTAGGCTACACAGTGTGCTCAAGACCAGCCTGAATTACACAGCAAGACTGCCTAAAACAAACAAACAAAGGGGTGGGGGTGGAGATACACTCATAGAGTTGTAGACCAAGAGAGATGACTAAGAGGAAAACCACACAGCCTCTGGTAGCCACTGAGCAAACTTGTATCTTCCTCTGAATGAATCAAGAAGCAACTGAGGTACTGTGGAATTCCACTTGCAATATACAGCAGTCTTCCCTTATCTGCCAGGGATATGGCTGTTCCCACCCACCAGATGCCGGGATCTAGAGAACACACAATACATTTACTGTTGCTTATTCCTACAGTACATAACTATGCAAAAGTTTAATCTATAATCAGGAATAAGAAGACATTAACAATACTAAAACAGAACAATCACAATAGTACACTGTAATGAAAACCATCAAAATCACAACTTGGCAAGATGGAGCCATTATTAAACAGCTGGGTTACTTTAATACAAGCACTAATACTTCAGTCTTACAACTACAATGTCAAAGGGGGGACATGTGCACACTTGGACCTGATGGTTAAAGGTATGAGCCATGTTCTGGGTGGGATGGAGAAGGACAGGAGGGGTTTACATCAGACTTCTCACTATTCAGAATGTTCCACAATTCACAAACTAGAGACTACTTCTAAAACTTGCCACTCAGTGTTTTCAGACCAAAACTGAACCCAGGGAAAGTCAAACTGCAAACAATAGAGGAACTACTGTATAACAATCTGTCATCTTTGTGCTGTTAAGGGACCAGAAGGCAAAAGACAAAAGGCAAAATCAAGGAGACAAAAAAAATATAAAAAAGAAGACCAATTATGGGCTATCACAGGTTTACCCAAGTAAGAGACAACGGTAATCGCAGTGAAAATGGTGAGACAGTCAGATTTGGATACATTTTTGAAAGAGTAGAGAATTCAAGGTAAGAGAAGGGTCAGGACAACTACTTGTTCTGATCTAAACTGTAAGAACAGCTGTCATTAAATGACAGAATATCATGGGATGAATACACTGGGTAAAGAGGGAGTTAGATTAGATGGTCAGCTATGGAGACATTAAGTAATTGCCAGTTACTTATAGGAACTGGGAGTTCTTTGAGAAACCGTAAATTGAAGACAGAAATTTGAGAACAGTAGGTATACAAATGGTACTTAAATCATGAACTGGATAGGACTACTAAGGAAGTGGGAATGGTGGCTATAATCCCAGCACTTAGGAGGCAAAAACAGGAGAATCACCACAACTTCAAGGCCAGTTTGGGCTACAAAGAGCTCAAGGCTAGCCTAAGACCCTGTCTCAGGGAGAATGGAGAAGACTACTAAAAAAGAACTAGAGAAGAGGAAAACCCCAAGAACTAGGCCTACTGTACTCCAATAAGAGGTTTCAGAAAATGCATATTTAAATAAATCAGAACCAGTGATCTTCTTTGGACCAATGGATTAGAACACACCTTAATGAACTATAGTCATATACCAAGTAAGAATATTACCAAAGGGTCAGAGATTTTTGCTCAGTGGTTCCCGCCTCTGCCTAGCAAGTGCAACAATACCAGGAGTGGTGAATCACAGCCACCAGCAATCAGTACCACATACCACAGTGCCCTATGTGGTGGCTCACGCCTGTAATCCCAGCACTGGGAGGCAGAGGCAGGAGGATTGCTGAGTTCGAGGCTTTCCTGGGCTACATAGCAAGCTCAGCACCAGCCTGAACTACAAAGCTAGACCCTGCCTCGGGGGGAAAAAAAAAATATATATATATATGTATATATATCACCAAAAAGGGAATCTAATTCTGGTTAAACATCTCATATACAGAAGAACTTGCTTATAAATTTAAACTAGCAAATTCATGAGTCAGTGAAATCTAGTAACAGCCAGGACGACTCAAAAGGATATTAAACTGATGGTATGTTCACAAATTATATTCATGAAAAAAGTAGTAAGCTTTTCAATTTTGTAAGTGAAAAAAATCCATGGTTCTATACACATTCTCAGGAACAAGCATTTATTACTTTATACGCTAGAAAGACATGTGCACAGTGTTTACCTAGTGAGCAGTTGCTCTGCATCCTCCCATCTGTGGAGCAGCGTAACATAGTGCCAACCACACGGCCACCCACAACAATGACACGCACATCCCGTCCATGAGATTCTTTCACGTACTTCTGAAACAAGTATGGAGCTTCATGGCGAATAAGATGGCTCAGATCAGCCAAATGATGCTTATCTCGTGCCAAGAAAACAGCTTTTCCTAGAGTTGAAAAAGCACATAAAATGGACATAATATGTTTGTTTTGTTTTTGTTTTTGAGACACACAGTCTCGCTTTGTAGTTCAGGCTGGCCCCGAGCTCACTATGTAGCCCAGGCAAGCCTAGAACTCAGTAATCCTCCTGCCTCTGCCTCCTCAGTGGTGGGATTACAGGCGTAAGTCACCATGCCCGGGAAAATGGAGATAATATGTATAAGTGACAAACATAGGGAACTGATATCTACTACCTGAACTTTCTTATGCGCCAATCTTCTCTTTAAAGTTTCCCTCTTAGAGATGTCTTAAAGTCATTTAGTTATGATAATTACTGAAATAATGAAATTTAAACCAAGTTAACAAAATCCCATCCTACCCCACAATCCCCAAACTCTTGGTAAACTACAGCTCATTTTGGTATGTTACATACAAGGTAGTGGTCAGGATGCATCTTCTTCCATAAATTAGCCAATGTTAGCTTCAATGATTAACAAAACCTTTTTCCCCCTGAATTAAAGCATATATGCAGGGTCAGGGATTTAGCTCAGTGGTTCTGGCCCCTGCCTTGCAAGTGCAAGGTCCCAAATTTGATCCTCAGGAACCATATACCACAATGCTAGGCATGGTGACTCACAGCTATAATCCCAGCACTTGGGAGGCAGTCGCAGGAGGACTGCTGTGAGTTCGAGGATACCCTGGAATACACAAGTGAGCTCAGGGCCAGCATGAACTATATACAAAGCAAGACCTTGTCTCAAAAAATTAAAAAAGAGCCAGGCACGGTGGCTCACACCTATAATCCCAGCACTCGGCAGGCAGAGACAGGAGGATTGCTGAGTTTGAGGCTTGCCTGGGCTACATAGTGAGCTCAGGGCCAGCCTGAACTACAAAGTGAGACCCTGTCTCAAAAAAATAAAAAAATAAAAAAGAGGGCTGGAGATTTAGCTCAGTGGTTCCAGTGCCTGCCTCTCAAGCACAAGGTACTGAGTTCGACTGCGGTAACCATATACAATGTTGGGCATGGTGACTCACCCCAACCAGTAATCAATACCACATACCACAGTGCTGGGCGTGGTGGCTCATGCCTGTAATCCCAGCACTTGGAAGGCAGAGACAGGAGGACTGCTGAGTTTGAGGCTTGCCTGGGCTACAGAGTGAGCTCGGAGCCAGCCTAAATACAAAGTGAGACCCTGTCTCAAAAACAAAAACAAAAAAAAAAGACTACTCATATATTCAACAGTCCCACCTGAACTCTGATCCAGCCACTCTTGTCAAAGCACTAAACATGTGGTACTCTTGGATTTACTAATTACTTTATGCCTTAAAAATTATTCCCTAATCTTGTTGGCCATGGTGGCACATAACTATGGTCCCAGCACTGTGGAGGCTGAGGCAGGAGGATCACCACAAGTTCAAGATCAACTAGAAGTACACAGCAAAATCCCATCTTAAAAAAAAAATAAAACAGGGCTGAAGGGTTAGCTCAATGGTTCCGGCGCCTGCCTCACAAGTGCAAGGTCCTGAGTTTGATCCCCGGTAACCACATATAATGCTGGGCGTGGAGACACGCCCACCAACAATCAACACCACATACCACAATGCCGGACGTGGTGGCTCACGCCTGTCATCCCAGCCTGTCATCCCAGCACTCGGGAGGCAGAGACAGGAGGATTGCTGAGTTTGCGGCGGCTTGCCTGGGCACCATAGTGAGCTCAGGGCCAGCCTGAACTACAAAGTGAGACCCTGTCTCAAAAAAGAAAAAATAAAATAAAATAAAATAAAATAAAATAAAATAAAATAAAATAAAATAAAATAAAATAAAATAAATAAAATAAAATAAAAATTCTCCCTTAATGAAGTCACTAAATATTTTCACATACTATCTTTTGAAAGTTCCTAATTCTTTTTTTGCCTTAGACAATCTTCAAACTATACAATTAAGAGGGAGATCACTGGAGTTAGAGCTCTATGGTCCTCATATTATTGAAGAGGAAGATTAAGGAAATAATTTGAGATTTGGTCTAGATATTGCATGTTAAAATCTGTAGGAAAACCACTAAACAGATTCAGCTTCTAGCCGAACAGAACTTGCAGTAACTTTCTGTAAGTCTGAGTCAGCACACATTTGCTACTCTTCAGAAAACTTGTTCTAAAATTACCCTTACTACCTTACAGGAATAATGTCAAAACCATGTTCCATATTAAAAACTCATACAGTGGGCCGGAGATTTAGCTCGGTGGTTTTGGTGCCTGCCTAGCAAGCACAAGGTCCCTGGTTCAATCCCTAGTAACCATATACATTACCGGGCGGGCACAGTGACTCACGCCCACCAGCAATCAGTACCACGTATCCCAAATGCTGGGCTTGATGGCTCAAGCCTGTAATCCCAACACTCAGGAGGCAGAGGCAAGAGGATTGCTGAGTTCCAGACTTGCCTTAGCTACATAGTGAGCTCAGGGCCAGCCTGAACTACAAAGTGAGAACCTGTCCTTAAAAAAAAAAAAAAGCTCCTACACACCTCTATGACCCCGCGTGTTCTTCACTACCATTGGGAACTCCAGGACTTCTGCTTCATCAATCATTTTAGCAAAATTCTCATGGCCACCTGAATGAAAGAAACAAAAAATAAGTTGAACAAGTATTACGGTTTTCTGTGGTCAGTTTTACTGATATCAAAGATAGCAGCACAGAAGAAGTAGAAAGTAATAAGTTTGATGATTTTTTTTCCTTTTAGAGAATACAAACATAAATTCCAAGCATAACTTGAATATCAGCTGACAACCGTACCTTTTAAGATGGCAATAGTAATAGCAATTTCAAAGCTATACACACTCTATTATTTAACTTAAATACCTTTTAGCTAAACAGAATTTCCTAATTCTACATCACTTTTCATATTTTTACCCTTTATTCCTCCCCTACACAAATCATAAAAGCCCCAAGATTTATTATAAAATGTATACTCTCCATGGTCAGATTAAGAAACAGAAACATGAGTTGAAAAAACTTCCCGAGGGTTGAAAAGATGCTGCATTCATGCACACACACACACATATACACACTCCATAGTCCCCAAACACATGTATAATTTTTATCTGCATTTTTAACCAAAATTCTACACTGAGGTACTTGTAATTCACAGGTTAAATCTTGCTTCCTGTGGCCCAGCAACAAATGATACAGCAGTAAGCTAAAAGCAAAAACGGATTGTAACTATAAAAATTTCAGCATGACAATGGAGAAAATTAAACCAGGAGATGGTTCATTAAACAACTGCCATATGAGAAATTTGCATTCTAGACAAATTAAGGTAATTTTACCATCATATTTGAATTCATCAACATTACATCAAAGTTTGTATTTGCTAATATGGTTAACCTTTTTCTCCTTCCCATTCTCATAAAGATTAGAATTAGAACAAAGCGCGCCGGGCATGGTAGCTCACGCCTGTAATCCCAGCACTCAGGAGGCAGAGACAGGAGGATTGCTGAGTTCAAGGCTTGCCTGGGCTACATAGTGAGCGCAGAGCCAGCCTGAACTACAAAGCGAGACCCTGTCACAAAAAAAAAAAAAATTAGAATTAGAGAACCATGATACAAGCTAATATCTCAAAAGTAACAGGAAGAGATAATTGTCAAATAATTCGGCCTTTTTCTTCTGCAACTACTGAAATCAGCAACTGCATCAACATGTTTGGGAGTTTCCTTTTTTAAAATATTAAGAAAAAGGACAAGGACTTTTTTTTTTAAGACAGGGTCTCACTTTGTAGTTCAGGCTGCCCCTGAGTTCACTATATAGCCCAGGCAAGCCTTGAACTCAGCAATCCTCCTGCTTCTGCCTCCTGAGTGCCGGTATTATACGCGTGAGCCACCATGCCTGGCACTATGGTATATGGTACTGATTGCTGGTGGTGTCATGCATGCATGGTATTGTCCCGTATGGTTACCTGGGGATCCAACCAGGGACCTTGCACTTGCTAAGTAGGTGCCAGAATGACTGAACTAAATCTCTGGCCCATGACTTATTATTGATATGTAATCAGATAAACAGAGTAAGCAATAGAGGTTTTCATAGTAATTTAGTATTGCTTTGTGTTTTGTTATATTTTACATGAGCAGACTTTTAAAAAATTACAGCTTACAACTTTTTAAAAGCATTACCTGGGAATTTTCTTTAAAAATTGGAAGACAGGCTGGGCGTGGTGGCTCACACCTATAATCCCAGCACTCGGGAGGCAGAGACAGGAGGACTGCTGAGTTTGAGGCTTGCCTGGACTACATAGTGAGCTCAGGTCCAGCCTGAACTACAAAGTGAGACCCTGTCTCAAAAAACAAAAAAAAATTTAAATACTAATACCAAATTCTGTTGTCTTTTAATCATGCTTAAAGCTGTGGGCCGATGTCGTCTATTATGTAGGGATAGTTTTATTAAAACAGACAGCCAGGCATGGTTGGCTCACTCCTGTAATCCCAGCATTCAGGAGGCAGAGGCAGGAGTCTGCTGAGTTCAAGGCTTGCCTGGCCTACATAATGAGCTTAGGGCCAAGCCTCAACTACAAAGTGAGACCCTGTCTAAAAAATAACCACACAGAGCCGGGCTTAGTGGCTCAAGCCTGTAATCCCAGCACTCGGAGGCAGAGACAGGAGGATTGCTGAGTTCGAGGCTTGCCTGGGCTACATAGTGAGCCCAGGGCCAGCCTGAACTACAAAGCGAGACCCTGTCTCAAAAAAAAAAAAAAAAAAAAAACAGACATATTCATTTGTTTATATACTGTTGATAGCAGTTTCATACTACAAAAGTACTAATAAGGACAACAAAGAATTTACCATCTATAAAGCCAACAATATTTACTGCCTGGTCTTTAGAAAAAAGCTGGCTAAACCAGATTTACCCATATCATGGAACTGATCTTAACACATGACTCATAATTCTTCTGTCCAGTTTGTTAAAAATACAAGTGACTACTTCCACATAAGAAGTCCTTTCAAGTTCACAAAGTTCCCTCTTAGACCTGGCATGATGGCTCATGCCTCTAACCCCACACTTGGGAGGCTGAGACAGGAGGATCACCACAAATTTAAGACTCACCTGGGCCACACAGTGAGTTCAAGGGCAGCCTCAATTACATAGCAAGACCCTGTCTCAAGAAAGAAAAAAAGAGGACCAGGGATTCAGGTCAGTGATACTGTGCCTGCCTGACAAGTTCAAGTTCCTGAGTTTGATTCCTGGTACTGGAAGGAAAAAAGGCAAAAAAATCTACCTTTTAGTTTAACATAGATCTCAAAATTATCAGTGCTTCTGAAATGCAGACTATATTTTCCTTTTTTTCCTGGCACCGACAATCAAACTCGGGCCCTTGTGCATCCAAGGTTGCCATGGTACCATTTGAGCTAAATGCCTAGCCCCCCCTCTTTGAGACAATGTCTCACTTTATAGTTCAGACTGCTCCTGAACTCACTATGTAGTCCAGGCAAGCCTTGAACACGAGGCAATCCTCCTGCCTCTGCTTCCCAAATGCTAGGATTACAGGTGTGAGCCACCACGCCCAGCATTGTGATAACTGGTACCCAGGATCAAACTCAGGACCTCGTGCTTGACAGGCAGATGCTGGAAAACACTGAGCTAAATCCCCAGGCAAGACTATATATTCTTTTTTTTTTTTTTTTTTTTTTTGAGACAGGGTCTCGCTTTGTAGTTCTATATGTGGTTACCGGGGATTGAACTCAGGTCCTTGCGCTTGCGAGGCAGGCACCGGAACCACTGAGCTAACCCTCCGGCCCAAGACTATATATTCTTATCAAAGATCTCACCATAAGAGAAAGTATCTGGCAGGGGAACACCATGGCCAGCTAACTCTTGAAATGTCCAGAATTTATTTACACAATTCAGAATGGCTTGAGGTCTGTTCATCAGTCTGCAGCCCATCTTCTCCAGATGACGCAAAACAGTGATGTCACTATCACTCTGCACCCAAGGTGTGGGAACTCTCACTACCACCACCTGGGGGTAGGCAGAGATGAGTTCTCCATTGATCCGCAGACCTGCAATGTATAGGAATAAAATCAAATCCAGTGAAAGGGAATAAGGAATAATATAGAGAAAAAGTAGTATTTCGAACTTAAAATAAAAAATTAAATGCACTGTACTGTTACCGGTGGAAATACAGATCCTCTTTGGTTAGAAAACAGAAAATCCCTATATGGTTCACTATATCATATACCAGTACAATGAGTTATGCTAGTCATTAAAAAAAAAAAAAAAAAAACCTTGAGCCAGAGATTTAGCTCAGTGGTTCCGGTGCCTCACAAGCGCAAGGTGGCGCCTCACAAGCGCAAGGTCCTGAGTTTGATTCCGAGTAACCACATATAATGCTGGGTGTGGTGACTGATGTCCACCAGCCATCAATACCACATACTACAGTGACGGGCGTGGTGGCTCACACCTGTAATCCCAGCACTGGGGAGGCAGAGACAGGAGTATTGCTGAGTTCAAGGCTTGCCTGGGTTACATAGTAAGCTCAGGGCCAGCCTGAACTACAAAGCGAGACCCTGTCTCAAAAAAAAAAACAAAACAAAACAAAAAAAAACAAATCCTGATCACACAAGAAATACTACAAAGAATCAGCCACCGGGACCCCCTACTAAAAACCTTTTGGACAGAAAGAGAAAGAAACAGTGAAAAGACAAACCACAGAGTAGGAAAAAAGTTTTTACCAGCTATATCTCAGAGAAAGAACTAATGTCTACAATATACAGGACTGGAGATTTAGTTTAGTGGTTCTGGTACCTGCTTAGCAAGTGCAAGGTCCCTGGTTCAATCCCTGGTAACACATACAACAATAATGGGTGTGGTGACACACCCACCAGCAATCAGTACCATATACCAGTGTCAGGGTGTGGTGATTCAGGCCTATAATCCCAGCACTCAGGAGGCAGAGCCAGGAGGACTGCTGAGTTTGAGGCTTGTCTGGGCTATCTAGTGAGCTCAGGGCCAGCCTGAACTACAAGGTGAGACCCTGTCTCCAAAAAAAAAAAAAAAAAAAAAATCACTTTAACCATGTGATTGTCACAGTGGGATAAAAAACAAGGCCCAGTTACAAGATGTAAGAAATCTACTTAAGGGTGGGAGGGTTAGCTCAGTGGTTCCGGCGCCTGCCTCACAAGGCAAGCGCAAGGTCCTGAGTTCGATCCCCGGTAACCACATATAATGCTGGGTGTGGAGACACGCCCACCAACAATCAACACCGCATACCACAATGCCGGGCATGGTGGCTCATGCCTGTCATCCCAGCACTCGGGAGGCAGAGACAGGAGGATTGCTGAGTTCGCGGCAGCTTGCCTGGGCACCATAGTGAGCTCAGGGCCAGCCTGAACTACAAAGCGAGACCCTGTCTCAAAAAAAAAGAAATCTATTTAAAGCCTCAAGGCTTCCTTCTACAACCCCAGCACTCTGAAAGGCTGATGCAGAAGGATCCTAAATTTGAGACTAAACTAGGCAACTGAGCAAACTTAGCCAGAACATATCTCAAAATTTAAAAAAAAATAAGGGGGCTGGAGAGGTAGCTCAGTGGCACCGCGGCTGCCTAGCAAACGTGAAGACCTGAATTCAATCCCCAGGACCCAAATGGGAAAAAAGGACTCAATATGGAAATCAGGGGTTCAGTCCACAGTAACACACACACACACACACACACACACACACACACACACACGCTCTACCACCAGACTTTTAACTGTTTCCTAAATAATACAACAAGGAAAATACTTGTATTGCTATTTCTCCAATAAAATGTTACTAGATTTTCATTAGGTAACTAGTAATGATAAGGTATTAACTCATTTATCCCAATTATTCATGGAACTTGCAGATTTAACCACATCCTCAGTAAGTCCAAAAACATCCAACAGACTTACCTAGGTTTCCTTGTTCAACTGTCAGCACCACTTCATCCATCACCACAGCCCTGAAGTCCAGCTCCTCCTCACAACACTTGGCCTTCAAAGCTCGTAAGATCTCCTTCTGGGGATAATCTTCCCTGATGCGACGGTCAGTGAGAAACCACAGCTTGGCAGCAACAGAGCTACACATCTTGTCTACTTGCTTGTTCTTCTTTTTCCGGATTATTTCCTCTTGAATGTAACCTCCACCTAGATGTAACAGAAAATGTACATACAATGTAAGTCAAGAAATCTACTTCACTTCTAGAGTCCAAACAAATTAAGCACTATAATTGCACACTAACCATACAATAAAAAGTGGAGAAACACAATGCCTTTATCCCTTTTGTTAGAGGCTATGCACCATTAAAAATATGGGAACTTAATGCCGGACGTGGTGGCTCACGCCTGTAATCCCAGCACTCGGGAGGCAGAGACAGGAGGATTGCTGAGTTCGCGGCAGCTTGCCTGGGCACCATAGTGAGCTCAGGGCCAGCCTGAACTACAACGCGAGACCC
>PVIC010036160.1:0-18706 GCA_004025085.1 Thryonomys swinderianus
ATTGATATCAGGTTGTTTAACATTTTTATATCCTCTTCATTCAACTTTGGAAGTTCATACATGTCTAGGAATCTATCCATTTCCTCTAGATTTCCCATCTTCTCTGAGTACAGGTTTTCAAAGTACGTGTTTATGATCCTTTGGACTTCTTCTGGATCTGTGCTGATTTCCCCATTTTCATTCCTTATAGCATGGATTTGAGACTTTTCCTTCCTTTGTTTGATAAGGTTGGCTAAGGATCTGTCGATCTTATTTATCCTCTCAAAGAACCATCTCTTTGATTCACTGATTCTTTGTATTGATCTTTTTGTGTCCATTGCATTAATTTCTGCTCTGATCCTTATAATTTCCTCTCTAGAATGTGCTTTGGGTTTGTTTTGCTCCTCTTTTTCTAATTGTCTGAGTTTCATCATTAGTTTGTTTATTTCAGTTTGCTCTATTTTCTGAGTGTAGGCATTCACTGCTATTCCCTCCTAGAACTGCTTTCATTGTGTCCCACAAGTTCCTGTATGTTGTGCTTGGCTTGTCGTTTAGTTGTAGAAACTGTTTAATTTCTTCTTTAATTTCTTTTGTTGCCCACTGGTTGGTCAACAGAGAGTTGTTCAATTTCCATGTGTTTGTGAGGATCTTGGAATTTCTTCTGCTATTCAGCTCCAGTATCAAGGCACTATGGTCTGATAGTATGCAGGGGACAACTTTGATTCCTTTGCATTTACTTACCCTGTTCTATGGACTAGAATGTGATCTATTTTGGAGAATGATCCATGAGCAGCTGAGAAGAAGGTATATTCTCGCTTTGAAGGGTGAAAAATTCTGTAGGCATCTATTAAGTCCATTTGCTCAAAAGTTTAATTTAGCTCAAGTATTTCCTTACTGACTCATTTTCCAGTTGATCTGTCAATTTGTGACAGTGGAGTATTAAAGTCCCCTACTATTATTGTATTTGTGGTTAACTGGCTTTTCATGTCCAGTAATGTTTGTTTTATATAGTTGGGTGCATTAGAGTTTGGTTTATAAATTTTTATGATTGTTATTTCTTTCTCTTAGATAGTTCCCTGTATGAGAATATAGTGACCTTCTTTATCTGTTTTAATCAGTTTGGGTTTGAAATCTATTTTATCTGCAAGCAAGATAGCCACTCCTGCTTTATTGCAGTTTCCTGTGGTGTGGAGGATTGTTTTCCAATCTTTTATTTTCAGTCTATGGGTTTCCTTCTGAATTAGGTGTGTTTCCTATATGCAGCCGATTGTAGGATCTTGCTTCTTGATCCAAACTGCTAGTCTGTGTCTTTTAATTGGCCCATTGAGCCCATTGACATTAATGGTTATGACTGATATGGACATATGCAGAGCTGCCATGTTTCCCTGTTCTTGGTTCTTTTCTTCCTTGCTTTTCCCCTTTTCTATTTAGTTTCTTGTTTGCCCCAGTGAGTTCACTCTCCTGGGTCTCGTGGGTCTGGAATTTTCTGTGTTTTTTTTTTTCCCCAAGATGTTCTTTAGAATGTTTTGGAGTGCAGGTTTCATATTTGTGAAGTTTTTCGGGTGTTCTTTATCATGAAACTATCTTATTTCCCCGTCTATTCTGAAAAATAGTTTTGCAGGATACAACAGTCTAGGTTGGAGGCTGTTTTCCTGCAATGCTTGAAATACTTCCCTCCATTCTCTCCTTGCGTTGAGTGTTTGTGTTGAAAAGTCTGCTGTGAACCTAATGGGCTTCCCTTTGTAGGTGATTTTCTTCCTTTCTCTCACTGCTTTCAGTATTTCATTCTTTTATTGTGCATCTGGAAACTTGATAATTATATGTCTAGGTGTAGATATTTTTATGTCATGGTGTTTTGGAGTCTGATAGGCCTCATTTATCTGTATGTCTATTTCTTTTCCTGTGAAGTTTTCTGTTATCTCTGACAATAGCTTTTTAATGTCTTTTACACTGTCTCCTGCTTCCTCAGTGACTCCAATCAGTCTTATATTATTTTTCTTTGAGTCATCTAGAAGCTGTTGAATTGATTTCTCATGGTCCTTTGCTCTTTTCCATAGATTATATCTTTCCTCCTCATTGGTGCTATGCTGTCCTCTAGGCCTGAGATTTGGTTCTCTGCTTCATTCATCCTACTTCGCAAGCTTTTGTTCTCCTTCATCATTCCCTGGAGCTCTGCTTGCAGCTGTTTAAAAGGTTCCATTGCTTCTGCTATCTTGGATTTTATCATCTCGCTGATCTCTTCTTTAATGATGTCATTCACTGTGGACAGTATCTCTGTTTTGATCTCAGAGATGAGTTCTGATTTCCATTTTACTAGATCTGCTTTAGTTACCATCTCCAAGAGTGCTGGTGTTTGAGTTTCAGTTTGCCCTATTTCCCTTTTCTCTGAATTTCCCTGTGGTGGCAATCTTTGTGTCTGATTTTTTGTATATTTTCTCATTTCTACTCTTTTGTTGTTACTGATGCAATTTGTTTGATTCTTTGCCTGATGACAGGGCAATGTTTGTTGCAGGTCTCTTTCTTTCTATTATCTGGGGCCCTTTGGTTGTGGCACCTTCCTGGGGTGTCCTCCTTGAATTTGTAATGACCCTTGAGAGTTTTCAGTTCTAACACATCATGGAGGTATTTGAGCAGAACAATCACATCATCTTTGTTATATAATACAATCCATGCCAATATCAGGATTAAACACAGTAAATAAAATGAAAAGTTTTGTTAATTTCTATTCTGTAGACTTTGACCTCATGAGTTACCTCTATGTCCATATGCCAAAATTTAGAATTAATCAGCTATGTGTATACAACATGTAGATCATAAATGTACCCCCAGAACTCTTTGGGGAGAAGAGGTCACTGGGGAATCAAGGAGGTATGGGAACAGGAGGAAAGTGAAACAGGGTTAGCAGATTTATGCAGATCACCTATACTCTAGAACCTCATATATGCCAGTGGGTAATAGAGGATAAAAAGGCATATATAAAACAGTACCAACCGTATGCTGTAAGACCGTTGGAGACTTTGTACACCTTCTTATAATAGTACAGGAGAAGAAATAGGGCAACTTAAGAGTCTTTTACTTCTGGGTATTGCTTCTGACAGGAAGATAGGAGAGGGTGTGGGGACAAGGGATGAATAGAAGGATCTTGGTATAGATGGCAAAATAGAAGCTAGATTCCCTTTTTTTTTTTTAATCCTGCCTGGTCTCTCAGCGCGGCTCTAGTGTGGAAGGAAACAGGAAATAGCTCCGGCTCCTCTCAGGCCTTGGTCCTCACAATGCTCCAGGATTCGATTGGGGCTGGCTGGCAGGCCTCAATCCTCCACGGTGGGGATAGCACCCAGGGTCGGTACCTAAGTCCTCACTGCATGGCTCCAGGGTGGAGCAGGGCCGGTCGGCAGCCCTCAGTCCTCTGCTGCCGCCGGGAATGGAATGGTGCCCGTCATTAAGCCTAATTATTAATCTTAACACAACATTTACCAGAAAGTAACACTATGACTATGTGAGAAATAGTTCTTAAAAAAAAAAAGTTTTGCTAGTAGCTGTGTTTTCCACAATGTTTATTTCTTTTAAGCTACTCATTATAAAAGTAAAATATGTGATTTATGAAAAGATTAGACAACAGAAATTTTTCAGGAAAAAAAAGAAAAGAAAGGACAGAAAAGAAAAACCATTCAAACTCCCAACAACTGCAGTGGTGATATAGTGGTGAGCACACCTGCTTTCCAAAATCCCAACATTTGGAGATAATTAGCATGTATTTTTTCATATATGCTCTTACAGATATCCCTTCTTTCAATAGATAGTCACATACACATGCATATATCAATAGGATCATACATTACATAGTCTTTCAACTGCAGCTGCATGAAAAATTCTTTTCTCTAACATTATAATTTGGTAAGACCCACTCTTACTCCCAAACACTGTTCCAACTCCCTTTCTTCAAACAAAGGCTATCTATTTCCTCATGGTACAAATGCTACAACCATTGAAAAAATGTTTAAGGATAAAAATAAAGACACAAATAACAACCTTCAGTTTTTCTCCATGTGTCCAGACACTAGTCTGGATATAATCTAGGAAACAAGCAATATTACCACTCAGTGTGGGAATATGAGTAAGGCTTTGTGTTTTTGTCTGCTAAAGTGGTAAATTTGTAATAAGTTACAATAATTTTATCTGTAAAAGTGTAAATTTGCATCGTAATAATCATTACAAAGTTCAAAGCCAAATTTTCACCATACACTACAAATGTTCACCATTAAGCAAACAAGTGGGGATCATGCAAACTCCACGTTGAAGGAGAAAGAGAAGCCCAGATGAAAGACATTTCCATGAATTTCTCTTTCTTCATAAAGATGAAAATATGCATCAATATACAGTTAGCCTTCCAAGTCTATGGGTTCAACCAACTATACACTAAAAATATTTTAATTTCTTTGCACCAACCATGTATAGACTATTTAACATATAGTATAACAACTACTTAAAGAGATTTTCACTGTCCTAGGTAGCACAACTAATCTAGAGGTGATTTTCATAGTTCATAGGAAGATGTGTATAGGGTTCTATATGCAAAAATATCTCATTTTATACATGGGACTTCAGTACCCACAGGTTTTGTTTTCTGCAGGGAGAAACTAATCTCCTACATGTTAAGAGACAACTCTACAAAGAAATCTTAAATATTTAATACAATTACCAAGTCCAATGATTCTAAACATCAGTGGCAACTCTACAACTAGTTTTGCAGAGGAAAAATACTTCTTCACACAGATGTTACCTATAGAGTAAGGGAAAGGGACAGCCTCTTATCCTCTTATATCCTTATATCCTCTTATATCCTCTTCATGATTTACATGCCATTATCTGGCAGACTGAACAGTTCATATTGGAGGTCTTCGCTGGAAGATAACAGTATGAGATCTATGGGATAGAGGGCTGAGTCCTTATTACTGATCACAGTAATAGAAAACAACCATCAGTTTGAGATGCAGCTAAGGACAACAAGATATAGAGAAAAAGAGGGAACAGAAGGAAAACACACACTATTGTTCTTCCGGCTTTTCTCACAGGAAGCAATACTTCCATTTGTTCTTGGGTAAAGCCTGTAATTTCACCACCCTGACCCCAGCTGGAACTCCCTTTTAACTATCACAGCATCCAAGTTAAGAAAGGCTTACATAGAATTTAAAAAAAGAAAAAACTGAAAGGGCTATTTTAATTTGCCTCCATGTGTAAAGGGGAGTACTTTTCATAGGGTCCCATAATGATGTTCAGCGGGATATTACACTTCACCATATGGCTAATTTGAACAGCAGGGCCCTAACAGGATTTTCTTTCATTAGAATTGCCCTAAGATCAGACTTTAGAAACATGTGTAAAGAACAAACCCAAGGTGCCCCCTATTGCTTAAATCTAGAAACATTCAATTCCCAAATGCAAAGCTCATTCAGAGAATGTGGATGGCAGGGTCATTCAAGAGTCATGGTGGTATTAGTCACAACTCCACTTACCTATATTAGGGCTTTGACAAAATACCCAAATTTCAAAGGCTACACATTGCCGAAACATTTAGGAAAAATATATCATGTATGTAAAAAAGATAATTGCTCTCATAGATAATTTATCATTAAAAAAATATTACCTCCAAATGCCCCAATTTTTGGTATCAATTAACCTACAAAAATGAATCTATATAAACTTCTGACCCTTTTGGAAAAAAGCAGAAGCTGTCTGATATTCTAGTAGAGTTCTGTTTATTTTTAAGATGGCTCTTATAACCTGTGTTTGTCTTGGCATTTCCTCCTTCTGCTATACCCACACATAAACCACAGAAGAGCATACCCTCCAGGGTTTAACACAATCTACAGAATTTAAGAACAGAAAAAGAAAGAAATTTCATGTCTAATGATTATGGAGTAGTTGAGTCTGTGCTTTTGAAGAAAGTAAACACTATGACTAACAATCTTGGCCTTTGTAATTAGCTTCCCCCTTCCAACACAGAGTGTTAATTTATTAAATATTTTAACAAAGAGTCTTTTATTATCAGATTCAGTTCAGCTGGCTCCTTTCATAGCATTACCAATTACAACCAATAAAGCTTTAATTGATGACCATTCTTTATAACCTCTGACCCAAGATGATAAACAGTTGTACCTTAAAGTGAAAAGGTAAACCTCAAAGGGACTGGTGTCTTAATCATGCTTAGTAAACCAAACTGCTTAAAATTACAACTTATCTACCTCACTAGAACAAAAGTGTAGACTTCCTCTATGATTAGGGTAATTGACCAGGAAAAACTTTGAATTTCACTTATAAGGTAAGTGTCCCTTTTGTTCAGAAAACACTAACCTGGATAACGTGTATGTAACTATGTACTTTATGTGCCTATCATCTAAATAATATAAATCAATTTGTAGATGACTAATGAAGTTTTATAGAGGACATGATTTTAATGTAAAATATCAAAATGCAAGTCATTATACTATTTTTCACTATGACTTAAATTATAACCCTGTCCTCATTCCATCCTCTTATTTGTGGTCTTTAACATACCAAGGACCACTACAAGATACATGAACAAAAGAGAAAGGCAAATTATTTCCACAACAATAGCACATGAGAAATAGAGAGAATTGAGTATCTGCACATAAGCAAAGAGAGTCATTCCTTTAACTACAGCGAACAGAGTGAGGCTTTTCTGCATTTCCCCTACAAAATTATTCCCAGGCTGGTAGCTTTCCAGTTACTATTCAGTGGCCCAATTTCACACTGCCAATTTTTAAGAAAAGTCTCTTAGAACCTAGGTCATACCTGTCAATCTTCTAAATTGGTAAGGTGCTTCACAATTTGAAAGTTCAAATTTTCCCAGACAAATCTCTGAATCCTTTTCATGTTGCCAAAAGGAACACAGCCTCTGAACTACTACTAAAGATATAATAGGGAAATGTGGCATTTAAAATATAAATAAAAAGAACACTATCATACTTCACTTACAGGTGAAGGAAATGAGAGATTGTTGATAATTCTCAAAATAAAAGATATGGGCTTAAACAGAAGGTATAAGAAGTTAAACAAAAAGAAGTAGTCATATTGCTTCTAAGTGACTTCCCAGGGAGTTAATGCTAGAAGAAGGATAAATCTGAGGCTCAGAGTACAAACTTTATAAACTGAAAGATTATATAAATGTACATAATGGACATTTTATTAAAGACATGTGGTTCCTCCCTGCATTTAAAAAAAATCACACTACACACACATGGCTTTTGTACAAAGGCTAGAAAATTTTTAGAAAAATAAATCTATACTTTCATTAACAGATGCTGTATACAAATTGACAAATTTAGAGTCTAAGAATAAATGAATCTGTTGGGTGTTTTAAAAAAAAAGGACAGAATATCAAAAGCCATCCAGGGGACAACATTTGCCCTATACTAGTAAATATTTCAGTAATGCATGTTAATAGAAAACAAAAAACTAAAAATTGAATAGCATTTGCCCCACAATTAATTTTTAATTAATTTTTATCATGAAAGAATCACACATATAGTTCTAATAAAAAACAAAGCAGATCCCCTGTACCCTTTACTAAGTTTCCCAATGGCAAAATTCTTAGAAAATTGTATTATAACATCACAACCAAGAAAGTGACATTGATATAATCAAAATGCACATTTTTCAAAACTATAAGACTACCTTAAATTACTCTTCTCCATCCCAGTACTGGGGATTGAAACTAGGCCCTCTTATGCCCAACCCTTTTTTACTACTTTTTATTTTAAGACAGGCTACATTTGAATTTTTAATCATGCTGAGTCCCACCTGAGCCACCACACCAAGCTAAACTAATTATATATCCATATCCACTGCCTCTGTCTTTGTCTGCTACTTAAACTCCTGGTAACCAATAATCTGTTTCCATTTCTATAATTTTGTCATTTTAAGAATGTTACATAAATGGAATTGTACAAATGGATACTTTGGGGATTGGTTTACTTCATTCAGCATAAATCTCTACAGATTCATGCAAGTTTTATGTATCAATAGTACTTTCCTTTATATTACTGAGTAATACTCCTGAGTTGAATTACCAGTTTACACACTAACCCCATTTATTTGTTAAAGAACATCTAATTGTTTCTAGTTTGGAGCTATTACAAATAAAACTGTTACAAATATTCTTGTACAGATTTCTGCCTGACCTAAGTTTTCATTTCTGAGACAGATGGCCAGGAGTGCTGCAGATGAATTACATAGAATTTACATGTGTAGCTTTTTAAGCAACTGTCCAGCTACTTTGCTCTATTTATTTTACCATTTTATATGTTATATTCCCAAAGAACCTTTACTAATATTTGAGGTTGTCACTCTTTTGACAGGATATAGGTAATACTTCAATGTGACTTTAATTTGATTTACTCTAATGACTTACAAGATTGGACATCTCTTCATCTGCTTATTTGCCATCATATATTTGCCTTAGTAATTATTTTTCCAGGTCTTCTACTCATTTCCTACTTGGATTGAGTGCTTTTTTTACTGTCAAGTTTTAAAAAGCCTTTACATATTCTAAGTAACTCTCCACTATTTGATAGGCAGTTTGCAAATATTTTCTCCCACTCTAGCTTATCTTTTCAACCTCTTAGCAGGGTCTTTTTCAGAAAAAAAAAAGTGTTTCATTTTGATGAAATCCAATTAAAAACTTTTAGAGAAGATTCTAGTAATTTTCTCCCTGACCTTAGATTCCAAAGATTGCCCCTGATATTTTCCAAAAGCTCTATATATTTTATAGTTTTACACTTAAGTCTGTGATGTATTTTGGTACGAAATAACTTTCATAGAAAATGTTAACTGCTGTTACAGTTAGATCTCCCCCCAAAGCTTCATGGGCTCATAAGTGGGGCTTTGGGAAGGTGACTGGTTCATGGCGGGGTAGAGTTAAACCTGACCCAAGGAGGTGGGGCTCTGGGACAAGGCCTGGAAAGGTATATCTCCCTCAGTCCTTCCTTGGTCTTTCTCTCTCTCTCTTTGTTTCCTCACTGCCATACCATAGGCAAGCCTCTTCTGCCACACTGACCTGTCTTAGAGCCAGGTCATACAGGTATTGTCTCAGCAATGAGATGAGAAAGTAAATAAAACATTGACAGTTGGCTTCAAAAACTTTTACTGGTCTATGGATGTTCAACTGTTTCAACACTATTAGTTGAACTGCTTTTGCAATTTTATCAAATTTATTTGTGGGTCAGTTTCTGGGTTTCCTATTCTGATCCACTAGTCTGTTTGTCTATACCTCTGCCAATACTGTCTTGGTAACTGTATAAAATAAGTCTTATAATTGGATAGACTAAAATATATAATAGGAAGCAAGGAGAAAAATCTGAGGTGACCAAGAGATCTAGGCAAATGGGAAAGAAGGAAGGAGAAATGACAACTAAGAAGACTTAAGATGTATGATGTATGTGTACCAATTCCAACAAAGAATGTAATCATTGTGTACTGCAAGTATATACTCACAAAAAAAATTTAAGTGTTAAATTGACTTCTTTTGCATTCATTTTTTTAAAAAATTTTAGCTACTCTAGTTCTCTTGCCTTTGCATACAAATTAGAAAACTATATCCACAAAAATCTTAATGAAATTTTTACAGAAATTTCACTAAGTCTGTGTGTCGACTTAGGAAAAATGGTTAATGTCACCCTAAGTGATGGCCTCCAATCCATGAATAGTATGTCTCAACATTTATTCACAACAGTGATATTATCTAGCATTTTGTCATTTTCATCATACAGATACTGTAGAATTTCTTTAGATTTACATGTAAGTTTTCCATATAAGTAGTCATAAAATACATTACGTTTTTACTTTTGGCATCTTTAAATTCACTGCTAGTGCACAAGAATACGATTAAGATTTTTATGTTTTTGTGCAATCCTGCTATTTTGCTGTACTTTACTAGTATCAAGTGGGTTTGTATGAATTCTTTGGGATCTTCAGTAGAGGTGACCATGTTATATGAATACAAGGACAGTTACATTTCTTCCTTTCTAATCTATATTCCCTTTACTACCTTTCTTTGTCTTGCTACTCAGCACTGTGTTGAATAACAGTAATGAAAGTAGGTATCTTTGCTTTGTTCATGATCTTGGAATGAAACAATTAAGGTATAAAGTTAGCTTTAACTTTTTGCTCTTTTCTAGCAGAGGAAGCTGCTTGTTGCTGCTGATTTAAATGCATTAATGTGTTTGAAATATAATTAGAGATTTTGTTAAATATTTTATATCTATTGCTATCATCATATAATTTTCTACCTATACATCTTTGAAATGCACCTTATTTAGTCATCTATTCTTTCTATATATTACTAAATTATGCTTAATATTTTGCTTACAAAAATTTGTATTTATCCTTATGGGGTATATTTGTGCAGTTTCATTTTGCATTACCTTGTCAGGGTACTGTATTTCCTATCAGGATACTGCTTCCTGAAGTGAATTGTAATGTTCCTCCTACTTCTATTTTCTAGAGGAGACTGTAGAATTGACAGTAATTCTATGAATGTCTGGTAGAATTTTCCATTCAGGCATGGAAATTTAACAATGCAATGTTTAAATTATGAATTTAACTTCTCTCTCAGGCACAAGGCAATTCAAATGATCTAAGGCACATTGGGAGAACTGCCCCAGTTTGTGTTTTGTAAAAAACTGATCAGTTTTATAGGGTATTAGATATGTCTACAAAGTTGTTCATGGTATTGTCTTACTATCCTTTTAGTACCTGTGGACTCTATAGTGATGTTCCTGTTTCACTCTCAACATTGGTAATTTGTTCTTCTTCCCCTTATTCTTTGTCATGCTAGAGATTTGCCCATTTATAAATCTTTTAAAGAGGCCAGGCATGGTGGCTCACTCCTGTAATCCCAGCACTTGGGAGGCAGAGACAGGAGGATTGCTGAGTTCGAAGCTTGCCTGGGCTACATAGTGAGCTCAGTTCAGGGCCAGCCTGAACTATAAAGTGAGACCCTGTTTCAAAAACAAAAAAAATCTTTTAAAGAGAAAAATCTGGGTTTTCTTGTTTTCCGCTTCACATTCACTAATTTCTATACATACTCTCCTTTGTTTCACTTGCTTTGAGGTTATTTTCCCTTTCTAATTATAGGTTCTTAAGGTGAAAGCTTACATTACTGGCTTGAGACTATTCTTCTTTCCTAATGTAAATAATTTAATGCTATAAATTTCACTTTTGCTGGGCGTGGTGTCTCACGCCTGTAATCCCAGCACTCGGGAGGCAGAGGCAGGAGGATTGCTGAGTTCGAGGCTTGCCTGGGCTCCATAGTGAGCTCAGGGCCAGCCTGAACTACAAAGCGAGACCCTGTCTCAAAAAAAAAAAAAAAAAAAAGATATAAATTTCACTTTCAACACTGCCTTAGGTGTGCTCTACACATTCTCATTTTTCATTTAGTTCAGTACCTAATTTTATTTCCTTTGAGACTTTCTCTTAAGCTTACATATTACACAGAAGTTTAGTTTCAAGGTTTCTGGAAATTTTCATTTATATTCAGTTACTGCCTTCAAGTCCCTGAGGTCCATATATGATCTCAAAATTTGCTGAGGTGTATTTATGATCCACACTATGGTTCAACTTACTTTATGTTTTGTGGATGCTTGAAAGGAATATGTACATATTTCAGCATTGTTGTACAGAGTGTTCTATAAACATTTATTTTGTTGGATGTTCCCAAAATGAATTGTTAGGAATTTTGAAGTCTTTAACTATTATGATGAACTTATCAGTTTCTCCTTTCAGTTCTTATACCATATAGCTTGCAACTCTTGTTTAGGTTACTCGCACTTAGGACTGCTATCTCATCTCAATTAGCTGACTCTTCATTATATAATGTACCTTTGTCTTTAGTAATTTTCCTTGCTCTGATACATTTGATCTTAGTATAGCCAGTACTGATTTTCTTTTATCAATGTTTGTATGAAGAATTTTTACCCCACCTCTTTTACTTTAAAACTGATTGCATCATTACATTTGAAGTCTTTTTCTTGTAGAGAGAATAGACTTAGGTTATATTTCTACCTTTCTTCCTCCCTATTATTATTAGTGGGGTCATCTTATACTGCCCACACTCATGGCAATCCTCTTGACTCAGCTTCCCAGAACACACTACCACACCTCACCTAGCTGGGTAATATTTCTTAGCCTGCTCTGAATGTGTGCTTTTCAGGTACGTGCTAGACAATAAAGAAAATCCCCATAAATTTCATAGCATTGAATTCTACAAGGTATTTTATTTGCCTGAAACAGAAATCAGTACATCAGTAAAAGATAGAGTATGACATTAAGTATTTTACCAGAGAAAAACACATATACCCATTAAAAATACTTGTAGTATAGTATAAAAATGTCATAGAAAGTTGATTATCAGCCATCAGTATTCATAGAAAGGAATAACAGTTAGGTGTGGTGGCACATGTTTGTAATCAAAGCACTTTGGAGGCTGAAGCAAGACGATCACCACAAGTTCAAGGCCAGACCAGCCTCTGCTGCAGAGTGAGGTCCAGTCCCAAAAGGGGTAGGCTTCAAGTACTCCACAATTTTAAAAGAGAGCAAAATATGCAACAACATGCATAAATCTCAAAATATTTCTGATAACAATATTTTCTTAGTAAATAAAATATAAATATTCTACACCAAAACCAACATTTGAATAATCAATCATCCTTTTAAAAATCCAAATAAAATTCACAAAGTGTGCCAGGCATGATGACTCACGCCTATAATTCCAGCACTCTGGAGGCAGAGGCAGGAGGATTGCTGAGTCTGAGGCTTGCCTGAGCTACACAGTGAACTCAGGGCCAGCCTGAACTACAAAGCGAGATCCTGTCTCAAAAAAAAAAAAAAATTTCACAAAGTGCCAATTTTTTCCCAGGAAAATTACCAAAAGAAAACTAGACAACAGCCAGTACTGATAGAACATGATAAAGTTTCATGCCCTAACTCTTTTTCTAAGGTATGAAAATGGGACATTGCTAAACCAGAGATTCACTTCAGTGGTTCTGGTATTTGCCTTACAAGCACAGGTCCTGAGTTGTTCGGTCCCCTGTAACCATATACCACAATGCCAGGCGTGGTGACTCACACCCACCAGCAGTCAGTACCACATACCACAATGCCAGGCATGGGGGTTCACACCTGTAATCCCAGCATTTGGAAGGCAGAGGCAGGAGGATTCCTGTGAGTTCAAGGCTTGCCTGGGCTACATAGTGAGCTCTGGGCCAGCCTGAACTACACAGTGAGACCTTGTCACAAAAAAAAAAAAAAAAAAAAAAAAAAAAAAAAAAAAAAAAAAAAAAAAAAAAAAAAAAAAAAAAAGAAAGAAAGAAAGAAAGAAAGAAAGGGCCGGAGGGTTAGCTCAGTGGTTCCGGCGCCTGCCTTGAAAGTGCAAGGTCCTGAGTTCAATCCCCGGTGACCACATACAATGCTGGGCATGGACACTCACACCCACTGGCAATCAATGCCTCATACCACAGTGCCAGGTGTGGTGGCTCATGCCTGTAATCCTAGCACTCGGGAGGCAGAGACAGGAGGATTGCTGAGTTCGAGGCTTGCCTGGGCTACACAGTGAGCTCAGAGCCAGCCTGAACTACAAAGCGAGACCCTGCCTCAAAAAAAAAACAAAAAATAGCACATTTCTAAAGAGCTAAGTATTCAAAACCTTAAAATGTGTATGACCTTTACATCACTTTAAGGATTTAACCTAGAGCATTAATCAGATGAGAGAAAAATGATATATAAAATATTTATAGCTGAAAGAACTTAGGTTCAGATTCTGATGTATGGGTTAGAACCCTGACCTATTCCTAATTATGGATCTTAAGCAATTTCTTTAATCTCAGTAAATTACTTCTACTACATAACCTGCAAAATAAAGCTGGTAACATACACTTCACAGAATTGAGGATTTTTCTTTCTTTCTTTCTCTTTTCTGTATTTTGTTCAATACAGAGGATTTGAAATGAGGGTGTACACACTGACCAAAATGCCCAGAAGGCCCCCCATAAGTATGTGTGTGTGTGTGTGTGTGTGTGTGTGTGTGTGTGTGTGTGTGTGTGTGTTTAAACTGACTGTCCAGGCTGAGCTCAAACTTTAGATCTTTCTGCCTAGGACTTCAAGCCTGCATCAGTGTGCTGAGATTATAGGCTTGCACCACCATCCACACACTATGGATTAAATTTTATGGAAAGCATATTACATCGCACATAGTAAGTATGGTACCCATTATTACCACCATCATCAGTTCCAACATAGCAAATTATATAATTAAGTAAACCTATATGGTGGAGAAAAAAATACATTGGGTCTGTATTTATTAACCTGAAAAGATATTTGTGAAATGGTATATGTTCAAGAGAGAAAACAAATTATAAAGAAATACACAGTACAATATAATTAAATGTTAGTAAAACTCATTGAGCTATGTCTAAAGAATATCTACAAAAAAGTAGATCAAAATTGTGGTGAAACTATAATTTTGCTTCTTCAAATTTTTCCAATTCCTTTAAAAACACTGGACAATGACATTCAGAAAATGCACAAAGGTACTTCCTTAGTCACTTTTCCTTAAAGAAACAAAAAGCAACACAAATAATCTACATCCAAGACATTCCAGTATTCACTGACTAATCTCACTCGGTCAGGACAGAAGGAAAGAGCAGACAATGGTGGAATGTTTATACAGAAACTGCCAGATGCCAAGATAGAGAGCTTTCCTGGTTGATACGTGGGATTTAAAAGTAGTTCCTGGGTTGTGTCTAAGGTAGCCAGGTTAGAGCTAACAATGCCAGGACCTGGAACGACACTGCCTTGCTGTCTTGTTTGCAACAGATGATAAAACCAATGCTTTGTTGACCATGAGATCATCTACCACTTATGATTATAGACATGGTAGCTGGCTATCAGATGGTTCCCCTAGAAAATATGAAGTATCTAACTCTGTGATTATCATGGGGGATAGTTTCAGGCATCAGAAGACATGCTGTCCAGTGGAAATTTCCAGCACAAACTCTTGTAAAGTAACCAAATATCTGTAAATCTTTCTCTTAAGAAGTAATAAAGCTATGCCTGGAAAGAGGGGAAGTTTTTGGTACTTTCTGAATAAGAAGGCTCTAATGAAGTCTTATTCTGGAACAAACTACATAATAACCTGGCGTTATAAAGGGCTATTTGGCAATTCAAGGAAGGATGACCTACTCTAAGACCAGTCCAGAACAAATTTGGCTCTGCCTAACTTAGAGCTGGCAGAGATCCTTTCAAAACAGCAGTACTTACACCAGGCTGTCCTCTTCTGATTTTCCCAAGCCAGATCTACAGTGAACAGCAGAGACCAAAGGGCAATGTCTAATTAAAAATACTCCTTTGAATATTTACTATTTCACAATATCAATCATGCATTCTAGAACATATTTATAACTTCAGTTTCCCATATCAGAGAAAATACACGATATTTGCACATCTGTGACCTATTTATTTCACTTACGAGTATGTCCTGAAAGTACTTCCATTTGAGTATAAATGATTAAATCTCATTATGGTAGAGTAATACTCCATTTTATAAAAAAAAAAAAACACATCTTTATCCAGTCTAGAGTTGATGGGCATTTGGGTTGTTTCCAATATTTAGCTATCACAAATTGAGTTGCTATAAACATGGGTGCAGATATGTTGCTGTGATAGGAATCTTGTAATTCTTTTGTGTATATCCCCAGCAGGGGAATAGCAGGGTCAAATATTCAAAGGGTAATGGAGCTTAACAAGGAAGAAAAAATTGATGATTTAAGAAAAAAAAGAAACAATGCTTGTGTATATAGGGGTGGGGGGAGGGGAGAAATGAGAATTAAGTTGTGTCAAACACTGGTACAAATTCTCAATGTGGAATGTAATTGTGAGGTGTATATATAATGTACCAATAAAATGTACCAATATAAAAAAGACATTAGTAAACAGCTCAATGAGCACACATGTTACAGTAAGATTCTGATGGATGAGTTCAGCATCCACAGACCCAACAGTGCTCCATGGAAGCTCTAGATGTCAAACGGAAGGTGGGCCATAGAGTTTGACGTTCGTGTCACAGGGTCACCTTGTTGCAGGGCTGGGGGATAGGGAAGCATAAAAGAAAATACTCCTGATAGATCCAAAGAGACTTATATGACAACACTAATGCACTGCTAGAGTTCCTCATAAGGCAGCACTCCCAATCTTGGGGTAAATGATTAAACACATTTAATCCATCTTCTACCAGTCATTCTTCTAGGCCAAAATTAGTGTGGCTTATTGTACTGTCTTTCTTTTGGTTCTTATATTTGATTTCCAAGTCTTTGCAAATACTACAAAGTAGGATATGACTTATTTTCAACAGAATTTTTCCAGAAACTTTCAAGAACACTAATTTTTAAAAGGTATGCCTCAGACTTCAAAGAGCTGATACAAAACAACACCAATGTATACTTTTCTTAGTAATAAATGTACCATTATGGATACAGTCCTTTAAGTGCATGGCATTTACCACTGGAACAGAAACACTATTACACAGTAATGTAAAAGATTCCAGGGGGCAACAGAAAGCAGAGAAGGGAAAAAAATTTTAAGATGAAAAGGAAAAAATGGCAACAAAACTTATGTATGTAAGGGGGTGGAGGAGACGGGGAAGAGCAGAGAAATGGGAAAAATAAGAATGATGATGTATCATGTACAGGTAAAATTCTCAATGATGAATGTGAAAATAATGTATACTTAAAAATGTACTAACAAACTCAATATTAAAAAAAGATTTCAGCTGAGTTCATGGCGGCTTGCCTGGGCACCATAGTGAGCTCAGGGCCAGCCTGAACTACAAAGCGAGACCCTGTCTCAAAAGCAAAAAAAAAAAAGATTTCATGTATGACATCAGTCTTGTATCTAAATTTAGTGAACTATTAGCTCTGTGATCCAATGTGCAGATCGATTAATCTTAGTGAAGTTGAATCCTTTCAACCATCAGATCAATATAAGCCACTCATTGTAAAACTTGTTTGTTATGGACTGGTAGTATGAGACTCAAATAAGCTAAAGTAGTGTGAGAATGTTGTGAAAAATACAAAGCTCCCAGATTTGAAAGGGCTCATCAGTATGGGATTTGGCTATAAAACACCACTAGAGCACAGCCTTAAGTATTGTTCATAACTAGTACTGACAAATGGAGAAAAAACAAAGCTATTTTTCTTTGTCATGAGCGTTACAGCATTGTTTCCTTTATTCTATTTTTGTACTGTTAAAAACTGGTTGAAGAAAAGACAGATGTGGCACTAAAAATTAAACTGAATACTGTGTATTTTCCTTGTTCATAAAGAATATATCATTAAAGCCACATGAAACAAATATTTAATTATATTGAAATAAGGGAATGGAAAACCAAATCTATAGTTCAGGTTCACAAAGCATGTAGCAGAAAATTACCTTAAAAATGATATATTTAACTGTAATTATAAAAATAAACATTGGCTTCCAGTGTTGATAATGTAAGAGTTAAGTAGAAGATTGGTAAGTTAAGTAGAAGGAGACAGAAGAAGTCTTATTCATACTTAAGAAGTTATTATTACAGAAATTAATATATATTAAACAATCATTATACCTATGTGTGAAGTAGACATAGTAATGTCCAGAAGTTTTTAAAATATAATCTCATTATCTCATTTATTCTTCTCCATAATGCTATAAAATTTGCCTATACCTGTAAGGAAACCAAAGCCAAAATTACAAAAATCATTGACAACACAAGTATTTCTGGCACTACCCCATGTTGTTTCCACCACCCCACCTTTCTCTGTGCAAGTTCTCTGCCTAGACTCCACTTCAGGCAACCTGGCAAAGGGGGCTCTGGGTTTCTCTTTTCCAGAAATGGAGGAAAGTTTCATTTTGAAACCTTCTCCTCACCATGCTGAAACTAAGTCACACCAAACTTCAGAAGAGATGAACAGGACTAACGTGATTTCAAGAAACCTCCATCAAGTGTTTTAGTGAAAGAATGTGTTTCACTTGTTAATTAATTAGAAATGAAAACCTTAAAACTCAATAGCACAAGAACTAGCAGAAAGAATCAACAAATGGGATCTCATCCTACTGAAAAGCTTTTGCACAGCAAAAGAAGTCACTGACACTGCCAAAAGACCACCAACAACATGGGAAAAAATATTTACTAGCTGTTTATCAGACAAAGGGCTATTATCTACAATATATAAAGAACTCAAACAGATCAGCCTCCCCAAGTTTAAAGACCCAATTCAAAATTGGGCATCTGAAATGAACAGACACTTCTCAGAGGCAGAAGTTAAAGCAGCTAAGAAACATATGAAGAAATGTTCAACATCACTGGTCACTTAAGAGATGCAAATGAAAACAACACTGAGATTTCATCTCACTCCACAAAGAATGGCCGCTATTACAAAATCAACCAACAATAAATGCTGGTGAGGCTGTGGGGAGAAAGGAACCCTTCTCCACTGTTGGTGGGATTGCAGACTTGTGCAACCATTGTGGAGATCTGTGTGGAGATTTCTCAGAAAACTAGGACTAGGGGTCCCATTTGACCCTGCCATCCCCCTGCTAGGAATATACCCAAAAGAACTTAGAAAATCACATTGGAAAGACAGATGTACACCCTTGTTCATAGCAGCTCAGTTCGTGA